>JADBJO010023000.1:0-5000 GCA_016801955.1 Conus betulinus
AGAAAAAGAGGAGGGAAAGCCAGGGATTCTCCTTCAGAGAAGCATGTAAGTACTCATAGCGACAAGCTAGACATTGTGGAGTTGTATGTATTAACCTGTCAGCGGCGGAACAGGCAACGAGTGATGGCTGCGGGGATGCACACGGCAGTTGCTTGACGGTTCCGTTTTTCGCCGGTATAGGCGCTGCGGTTAGAAAAGATGGGCTAGAATTTTAGAGAATACCCATGAGGCGCTCTCCTGGAGGCTCTGGCCCGTGAACAACACAATCCAGTAAGTAGCATTACACAAAATGGACATACTGCACAAGGGAGCAACTAGTCCCTGTACCCAACTAGAAAGTCTATAATGGAATGCCATGTGCGTGCCTGCACTAATATGTGAAACAGTGCAGTGCAGGATTTCTTTCCCAAGGGGTCGAGTTGCCAGTCAGCGATTTTCACTTGATCCCAGATGGGTTCTGGGTTTGTCGGCAAGATTGACACATTTCTTCAATGGGTCACAAAGCCACCTTCGCCCACCGGCGTGGACGTGGGGGAGGGGGACGGGGGGTGCACTGGCCCTTTGAGGGTGGTTGTTGGATGCTTTTCGAGTAGTAATTATGTCGAAAAACTCTCTTGATGGGAACGAAGAATGCACAGTGCTGTCGTTAAGGGAAATCACTCCACCGTGGTACGTTAAACAAACGAAATATATATGTTTTTTTCAATAATTAATTGTCCGCGATGTTACTTGACACAACACATGTTGTCCTTTTCTCGAGTCAGTCTGACTTGCCTTGAGGTTTGACTTTGGTGGGGGGGGGGGGTGGTGTCAAAAACTTTTTTTTTCGGAAGGAATACCCGGCCCCAGCCCTTCAACCACCTTGAAGACGATAAGAGACACATTTGTTTCCTGCGGTTCTGGAGTGCTAGGAAGGCTTAGTTCTTGCACGATCTTCTGCGTGCTTATAGGGGATGCGGGGATTGTGTAATCCCCTGTGATGAAGCGCGTGCTCCTCTCCCCGCGCGCTGGGTCCAGAGTGTAAGGATTATGGTGTAGGGGTCCCTTACGATGGCCCCATCTTCCAGGACAGAGCGGACGAGAGACAGGTAGGCCCACACTGCGCTTTTAGCCTGTAGGGCAATGGCAGAGATCACGTCTCTCACACATCACAATCCCTTAAAGCAGACAGGAAAGGGAGGCTATTCAGCAAACTTGTCTCCCCCCCCCCCCATCTGCGTTGTTGTTAGCTGTAGAAAGTTGAGATAGTCCCATGTCTTGTTAAAGTTTACCCCGAATGCTTTGGCATAGGATCTACAAGATAATAAATATGCATAGACTTTCACCCGTATAGTCAAAAGACATTACATACGACTTGCACAATTGCCTGTGACAGAGCTATCTTTTTTTGTAACACACTGTTCATACATCTCTCCTCCCAACCATTTTCTTAACTGCTTATTTACTTATTTACACATTTTTAAAAGTAAATCTGTACACACTGTTATCTCATAGTTTAGCAGATGAAGTGTAGCGGTGTATGGGCTAGTCCGCACGCAGTGGCGATTTCTTGACGAAACTGAAACTTTGTCAAACGATTTCGTAGCCTACTTCTTTCTGTAAGACAAAGATATGAAATCGAGGATTTTCTCTATGCCGCCCATAAGACAAGAGTAAAAAGTGCAAGGCCCATTTTGAAAATTATCCACGCATGCATCATAGAAGTTCTCAGAATCCCCGAGCGGGGAAAAAAAAAAAAAAAAAAAACCACCAGTGACACGACAGTGAGGAGTGTACGATCGTCACGGATTAAGAGGGATTCCGGGCCGTCACCCCCGAGTTGTTGCCCGTTGGTTTGACATTCCTGCAGACGCACTGAGATTTAGAACATTTCATACACACGCAGTTTGGGCATAGCTGTAGCTTAACAATAGCAAAAGGTCTCGGTCCATCATTATAATTCGTTACCAATACTGCGTGTCTTTTAGGCCCTGTGGAACTCCACTTTACAGAAATAAAACACTCATGTAGTAATTGCTGTATCATACATTTATCTATAGATTTGTACAGATGTTGGCATGTTCACAGGTCATCTACATAGATTAGCGACACGCTCAAATGAGCCAGATAGGTGTCGACGTCGTCTGTGTCTACGAGAGGGTCGATAACCACGTGGCTGGTAGCTTCGTCCTCGGCTCTCTGAGCTGTGGCCTCCATCTCACGTTCCCAGAGTCTCACTTTTTTTCCTGCTTGAGGCTGACTTCTTTCCTTCTCAGGGCTCGTTCATCTTCCTCCTTCCGTCTACGCGCCTCGGCGTCCTCTTGGCTAACAGCCATCTCCTGCATTCGCCTGGACTTCATGAGGGCGAGCTCCTCCTCCTTCTTCAACCTGTACGCCTCCAGGTGGGCCAGCCTA
Source organism: Conus betulinus (assembly GCA_016801955.1). Classification (NCBI taxonomy): domain Eukaryota; kingdom Metazoa; phylum Mollusca; class Gastropoda; order Neogastropoda; family Conidae; genus Conus; species Conus betulinus. Next base: position 2,395 of record JADBJO010023000.1, read on the forward strand.
GCGGCAGCTTTCCTCCTTCTCTCTCTGGCGTTCAGCGGCAGGTTTTCCTCCTCCTCTGTCCTGAGGAGGGCAGCCTCCTCTCTCTTGAGTCTGACTGCAGCCTCCTTCTCTCTGTACATCACCTCGCGCGCAACTTGAGCCTTCCTTAAGAACAACTCCTGGCTCCTTTCCTCCTCCTTCGCGAGGTTATCTGCCACAAACTGTGCCAACGCTGTCTTGCCGAGGTTCATCTCCCTACCTAAGCGCAGGTAGAAAGTCATAGCCATCCCGGTAGGCGTCCTGAACCTGGCACCGCTCCCTGTGGGATCCTCAACACCCTGCCCACCGGACACAGCAGTGACCGGGGAGGTGGTTCTCATTGACCGCCCAGGGGGGGTGGAGGTTGGTCCCTCCTCTTGACCATCGTCCTCCCGAAGTGCAGCAGTATGCGACCGTAGTACTCGGTCCGATCCTGTCGCCATGACGACTAATCACAAAAATACTATCACGCACACACACGGGACTAATCCCAAAATCTAATTCACACCCCCCCCCCCCCCCCCCCCCCCCCCACCTCTCCCTCCCCCCAACACAGGATTGAAGGCTAACACTGTGAGCACAACCGTAAAACCTGAACTATTATCCCCCTTTTAACCCAGCTGGGTTAATGTTCAACCTTACACTACGGTTACCACAGCAGGAAAAAACGCGCGCATATATTTATATATAAAAAACACCCAAATCAACCATTTTTTCCCACACGCACTCACAATCTGTGCTTATGCATATATATCCATCACATAATACCCTTCATCAAAAACAAAACCAAATCATCAACACAATATAACATTAACAACATAAAAGATACAACCATTCACACACCACTCACCCCTTGGCCGCACCAAGCCAAGACACAAGACAATGTTACCGGGATCTGGGAAATTTTATTACCCAGGTAACCCGTGCTACCGCCCCTTACATATAGCACGCGCCCTCCAACCACCCACACACTAAAAAAAAAAAAAAATGGCCCTAGCAAAAATTTTACTTTATACTAACTAATTAGACACCCAACAGGTCCCTAACTCTGTACCTACAAGCCAAAAGCAACTTAACCCCAGTGAACCTAATCACCCTAATTAACCTTACCCCGCATCTCCACCATACGTCGTCACTTCGCCTAGAAGATACCCAAATGCGGTGACAGGAATACCCAAATTTGAAAGGGTACAAAGAATACAAAAACGCCGAATAATAGGCGCGACAAACTAACACATTTTATTCAGATTCGCACTCACACACGCACCACCAGCCAAACCAGTAAAACAAATCTTCAAACAATAACACATCAATCATCAATAATATTCAAAAAAAAAAAAATAATAATGCCCCGACACCCCACCTCCAGATCCCGGGAGCCTCAAAGGACCCCAGCCCACACAGGGTTAATATCGGACCAAGGATACTACAGGGGGTATCACGTGGTAACTTGGGACTGGGTCATCCCGAGGGGAAGGATGGCCTACAGAAACCCGAAGTGCCCACGCAATACAGACTACTAAGGGGACACAACAACATCCCCTCAAAAAAAAAAAAAATCACTACAATTCCCCTCCACACAACATATACAAATATATTCAAATATATATATATATATATATATATATATATCTATATATATATATATATATATATATGATCATCAACAGCTCAGATGCAATACCATTCACCCTTTACACACTCGATCTTTTTTTTTTTTTTTCACAATCAGTTTTTCACACCTCAACTCTTTCCCTTCCCTCGCGGACATTTACAGTTTGGACACTGGTGACCACACTGTCACTGAGGTCTTGATGCCACGGTAGATGAAGCTCCGAACAATGCCAAATCAATAATGTCACTTAGTTCAACACAAAGTCACTAATTTCAAAACACCATAACACAAACTGAAGACGACGAAGGGCTCAGCAGCTCAGCAGACCTCAACAGCAGGAAGGGAAGCTTCGACGCTCGAATGATATTCTCGACCCCTCCTGGTCGTCTGTGACGATGACCTAGAGGTCAGCTACACCGAAGACAGAAGCCAAGGCAATACCCGGTACGATGCCTCAGACCGGAGGATGCAGCAACAAACAAAAAATTAAACCATGTCGATACCTGGAGTTAGGATGACGACGAAGACGACACAAGACGAACACCCGCCAAAGCAGCACCAGGCCGGGAAACCCGCGCTCCCTTGAAATGCGTGGAAGCTGTAGGCAGACACCGAAACACCGAATACTTCTCCAAGGAACTCCGAGCTGTCACCAGGACCCGCCGATGGACTTCCAGGCAGCCCACTAAATCAAGTGGCAAAACTGCCTCACCAGACACTGGATCAGACCTCCGTCTCGAGCCAGGAGTCGCAAACAACTGAACTAGATAGTCAAAAGACAGACGACACCTAGAGGTGACAGACACCATGAAACTGACAAGACCACACCCTGACTACAACCAATCGTCTATAGGTTGCCCAGGGAACGACACGACACGACTCCAGATAAGGGCATGAATATCGACAATCGTATACAAACTCAAAACACTAACTTGCTCAAAGACCAATCAACAATCAGTCACCCCAAAATACC
>JADBJO010023000.1:10000-27122 GCA_016801955.1 Conus betulinus
GTGTGTGTGTGTTGTGTGTGTGAGGGTATGTTGGGGTGTGTGTGTGCGTGTGGTGTGTGTGTGTAAAAGAATAATCATATGTCACAAAAATAAAAAAAAATAAAAAAAAACTGGTTGGCAATAGAATGTGTTTTAGTAATTATGAGAATTTACCTTTTTTCTGTCTTGGCTAATTCACGTTGAGGGGGGGGGGGGGGGGAAACTTGAAAAGGATATTCCAAGTCTTGCTCGCGTTTAAGAAGCTCTTCTTCTGCTTGGGTCCCACGAAGTCATGAAATGCGCGCTGTTTTCCTGTAGGAAATCTCAAAGAAAAAAGTTAGGTGAGCGAATAACAACGGGTGACATGTCATTTTCTCTCTTATTGTCTCCTCCTGAGATGGTCATAATTCTCGGTATACCGACTGGGTCGGCAGCAATCGTACGTCGTGTAGGTAGTGGCTCACATACACGTGTTGGCATGTGGCTCAAGTGTATCGCTTGTGGGTGTGTAGTTGTGTTGTTTGTGTTTGTGTGTGTTGTGGGTGTGTTTGTTGGCGTGTAGAGAATAGATAACCCAAGTGTGAAATTTGGTTAGACTGGGATGTTGTTTGTGGCGCGCGCGCGCGCGAGCTCGTTGCTCTGCGTGCAGTGCGTGCGTGCGTGTCTCGGTGTGTGTTTGTGATGTTGTGTGGATGTGTGGTGTGCTGTGTGATGTTGCACTCTCTGACGCCATAGTGTTTAGAAGTGAATGTAAAGCAAAGGCCACTGATCTATGGTAAGAATATTCAAAACCTCCAGGCAAGTGATGATGTGACAAAAGTGTGAAAAGGGAATATAAAGATTAGAATTTTAAACTTAGAGACGATTTTGTAAATAGGTTTTAAACATGAAGATCCCTTCTTTCTTCTTCTGCCTTTCCCTGATCATCTGCTTGATCAGATACCCAGTCCGGTAGCAGATTTGGTGCCAAAGCAGCGGTCCGTCTGAGTGAGATCATCTGCCATTCCCCACCGCTTTTTCTTGGAGTTTCCACTGCACGGACGCAAAACTGCACGCCACAGGCTGTCGAAAGTGGACAGTCTGACTGCACTCTATGTGGGCCTGAGTTTTTGTGTGCCAGAAGCCATGAAGCTCCCTGTGTCGATATTTCGCGATAGAGGTGGGAGAAGCAACTGACATGTCCCAGATCTAGTCTTGAAGATGGCGACTTGTTTGGGCAGCGTCTCAGATGGTTAATGTCATTCTTTCTCTAGCCTCCACCTGTAGTCTTTCCAACGAAAGATAAGGTAGGTTGCGTTCTTTCCTTTTAAGAACTGGATAAGGGTTGTTTTCATTTTTTTCGCAGTCACAATCACATTGATTGGACTCACTTGGGTTTCCACGTGAGATTGTGCCCCCAAGCCTTGTGTTTTCAAGGCACGACTTGAGGCAACCCAAAAACAAAACAACTGGTCTTCTACGTGGGCGTTTTCCTTTCTTTCCTTTCGTTCGTCTTTCGTCTCTTGAAATGATAGCAAAAAGCGTTTTTGTGATAGCACTGACTGAGACCAACCTGTAAAAGAAAAAGTTAATGACAGTTGTGCGTTTTTTAACTAAAAGTATTTTTATTGTATATTGGAACGAGGTTAACAATAGTAAAAGGGCTCTATTAGCTAGTGTAACTTCTTCAGGATTAAAAGTACTAATCTTTTCTAATTGTCTGTCTGGGTCTCTGCTAAGCTTTTCTCAGTCCTCACCCATGTACACAAACAAAACTCTGACTTCTGGAGAATACGGAAGACATAACACCGTCTACTCAGTTACGATGCGATTATTGTGGAATTCCGATCGTCTGCAGGAAGAGAACTCCTGACAGATTTAGGAACGCTAATTACTGGACGACCATGGGCATCCAAAAGAACTTGTCAGTTATTTCGTGAAGAAGACATGTTCGCAGACCAGTACCGAGACTCACAACGCTCGAATCACCCATTTGCGTTCTAAGCATGAGAGTCCGCACTGTTGCTGTGTACGTGCCCATGGCGTCTCGACTGTTACAAAGGGCTGGTGCTGGCATGGGTCACCACAGTAAAATCAACGGCGACAGCGGAACTCACTGGGCAGTCTCCCTTGTAGCTTGGCAGCAGCGACAAGAGTCCAGTTACGTACCATCGTAACGTTGATCTTTGAGGTCACGCTTTCATTTCATCTTCAATGAAAGGGAATGCGGTTGTACAAAGGAAACAAACTAACAAAATTAATGATAAATGAAGCTTTGCGAACACACATCCACAAACACACACACACACCACACACACACACACGCACGCACGCACGCAACGCAACGCACACAACACACAAAAGTGAACAACCTTTCGACAATTTCAACAGCAGGTTCAGACATCAACCTTTTATGTAGTTTCGTACTACAATGATTGATTAAACCCCCATTACTAGTGATGTACAGGTCGTGTAACCTCTCTCTCTCTCTCATCGTCTCCTCTCTCATCTCTCCCTGCGCCTTCTCATCATCCCTCCGCCTCCTCCTTCTCTGCTCCTCTCTCTCTCCTCTTGTAGGTAGATGGATAAATAGATATACTGTGACTGACCAGACTTGTCTATAGATAGCTCGTTAGGACAGCTAGATACTCCATAGACAGATAGCAGACACGCTACAGTTACATTACATCACATAGTAAATGACCAGAAAACCTGCTCACCAATCCATACAGTGTGTTTATTTCTCCTAGCTAACCTTTGCAGAAGAAGCTGGTAAATCCTCTTTTCTCTTCTCAGGAAACAGCCCGAATCAGAATTACGGTGACATTATAGCCGCATGGACATGATAAGGCACGGGGCTCATCTCTACGTTTCGTGTCCTTATATACAAAGTATGTCAAACAACCTACACGAAAGTACGAGGGAGGAGCGAACATTGCTGGGTTGACGAACAGCACACATGCTTCTACAGTCAGAGAATTGAATTCAGTGCGCTTCCAGTTAGGATGATTAACGCAGTCATCTACAATCCCTCTTCCGCTGATAACTTCATTTCATAACTCTTGAAATTATTACCAGAATAAAAAATACAAGGACAAAAGTGATATAATCTAAAGCTAAGCTTTGTTCGTTGCGTCTCTTTCATATAACCAGGTAAAATCCCATTTTGTTTAAGGAGTTCCGGATTAATCAAAAAATGACTTTCAGTTAAGATTCCACAGCCATAAGACCTGACTGTGGAGACAACCCACCAAGCATTCTGCATCTCAGAGAAAAAAGGAAAAGAAACGACAGCTTTCTCGGAAATGGATTTATCAGGATCGAAAGATTCTCCTGTTGGCACAGCTAAGATAACCTTGAGAGAAACGTTTTTTTTTATTTTTTTTTTTTTTGTACTTGGTCTAGTGATGTCCCGTCTTAATCTCTCCCTTTGTGACGTTTCGTCGCCAAAGAATTTATCTGGTCTTTTTCGCAGTGTAGGGGGAATGGGGTGGGGGTGGGGGGGGTGGGAGAGGGATTAAGACAAGCCCAAGTTGTGGAGAAATTAGTTTTAGAGTGCACTCATGAAATCAACCGCTGATCCTTCAGAGTCTTCTACGCAAAATCAAAACGATGTAGCCCTTGCGTTGTGAAACACATTTCAACCTACTGAAAATTTGAAGAACATCAGAACGATCAAATAGACCTCACGGTTTACGACATAGAAGCATGATCAGAAAACATTTGTATGCACAGTACTTAAAAAAAAAAAGGGGGCGGGGGGGGGGGGCGGGGGGGGTGGTGGGGTGGGTTCTATAAAGATTGATCTTGCCAAAGTAAAGATATTGAAGAATTCGGAAAATGGCAGAGAAAGAAAGAAAGGGTTAAGAAAAAAAATAAGCAAAACAATAAAAAACGACACAAGACTGGTGCTCATTTGCTCGAATATGAGAAAGTTTATAGCGGACTATTTGGCCCCAAACACCAGCCCCGCCGCTGTGGAACCAGTCTGAAGCTACAGACCAATACGTTTGGAAAAGAGGGGGGAACATCCAAGGGCTTTGATTTTCGGTCAGCTGAAGGTGAAGCATGCAGTGGGGATAGAATTAGGAGAACATACAGTTCGAGGTGTTGTGACAATGAAACCTCTGTACACTAAAAAAAAAAAATGTTTCAAGACCTCTCCCAAAGCGCCGCGCCGCGCGCGCGCGCACACACACACACACACACACACACAACACACACACACACACACTCACACACACCACACACACACACACACACCACACACACACCACGCGCGTTGCGCGCATCACATCGTCGCCCCACACACACACACACAGCTTACACACACACACACCACCACAAACACCACACCACCAACACCCACACACCGACAACACTGCAGCACGCCACACGTGACCCACACACGAGTGCACACCCACTAACCAACCACACACACACACACACACACCAGCACACCACACACCACCACTCTGCTAGCCTTTCATCAGTATCAGCAGTGGCACAGAGACTTACATACTGAACTTTGCCTCTAGACAGATCCTCTGCAGGGGTAACCCGCAACAGTTCCGCAACTGTTGCGCTAAAGCTCAAAGCATTGGCACGGACAACGTGAGTATTGTCAACCAAACAATACCACAGCATCCGAGCCGTCATTTCAGCACTGCCATTATTTACCCTGAGTGTGTTTCCATTTATCCGTGCTGATGGATAATCACCGTGTATGGGTGATTGCTCGCTTTCTGATGCAGGTTTATGGAGTGATCCTTGTCATTAGGCTTAGAAAAAAATTCCTGACTCTATTCAAGTACAAGCATGGATTGAGAAGCTCTTTAATTTTATATCTGACAAAAAATGCCACGCAAAATTCTTTGGCCTTTTTTTCATGATTCTAAAAACCGCGCTATTTGATTGAACTGAGAATTTATTCTAGAAAACTGCACATAGACCACTGACCTACGTTCCCGAAGAACTGAACTAACTTCTATTTGCCCGACGATGTATTCCCGTCTCAGCACACAGAACAAAAACGAAAGTTAACATTTCCACTGGAAGGGTGAAACACAACACACAAAAATTAATCATAATGATCGACTGAGAGGATGGTGTTTGGGGTCATCATCTGAGTCTATGTCAGTAACTACCTGAAGGACGGCGTTTTGCATTTGAAACTGAATAGCAAAAAAGAAGTAGTTCAACCAACTTAAGTTCGAGTGAATCATTACTTGAAGAATATATCGACAGGACAGTAAAACAGCATATACACACCCAAGGAGATTTCTTGTAACAAAAACACCCGTATCGATGTCCTAAGCAGAACGCTGCAGAAGACAAAAAGTTGTCCTTGTTATTATGGGACGGTCTTTGACGTCACAATGAAATCGCGTCACACGCCAAGGGACGTGTTATTCGGAAACGTAGGTCAAGACGTTTTCTGTATATGAAATAATGTTTTGAACGGTGTCATTTCTAAAAGCCATCAATTTGATTTCCAGAGCGAGAAGGGCGACAGTGGCGATGGAGGGGAGGTGACTGGGGTGGGGTGGAGGGAGCTCATAATTTCACCTGTGATCTTACGAAAAAGAAAAACTCGATTTATGGGAAGAGGACCAGAAAGCTAAAGGCACGGCAGTCAACGCAGATAAAGGAGTTTCAGCTGGATTTAGTCAAGAAGAAGAAAAAACGTGAAATTCATAAAGCTTAAATCCGCCATAGCCAAACTATTTCCAGTGCAGAAAGGGCATGCGGGGTCCTGACCTGGATTAGCCGTCTTCACAGAGTGTAAGGAACTCTGGGCCAGACCACTGTCTGTGGGGGGATTTCTGAAGACCTTTTCCTAGAATTCCTAGAGTTTTTTTTTTCCCTACAATCCAATGCATCTATCCAACGGTGACGGTCCCCCCTTATCTCCACAATCCATCCAACCTATCTATCTATCTACCTATCTATTCTCTGTGTCTATCTACCACTAATGTGGTTTCTGTATATGGTATAAATAATATAATATTTGTATCTAGTATGTATGTTTCCTTCCATCCATCCCTCCATCATCTATCTATCTATCTATCTATCTATCTATCTATCTATCTATCTATCTATCTATCTATCAATCTTATCTATCTATCTATCTATCTATCTATCCATTCATCCATCCATCTATCTACATATGTATCGATATACCAATCTCTCTACTACTTGCTGTTGTCAAGTTCTACCTGGGTTTCCTTCTTTCTTCCTATCACAGTGGTGTGTGTGTGTGTGGTGTGTGTGTGTGTGTGTGGTTGTGTGTGTGTGTGTGTGTGTGCGTGTTTCTCTTCTCTCTCTCTCTCTCTCTCTCCTCTCCCTCTCTCCTCTCTCTCTCCCTCCTCTCTCTCTCTCTCTCTGTGTATTGTGTGTGGTGTGTGGTGTGTGGTGTGTGTGTGTGTTGTGTGTTGTGTGTGTGTGAATTTGTGCTGGAAAAACATGAGTAATCCTTCTTTATTCATGTAACCACCTGCACAGACAGAGGCCAACACACATGTGTCCATTTCTACTTACACCACACACACACACACACACACACACACACACACACACACACACACACACACACACACAGGCGGAGAGACGAGATAGAGAGAGAGAGAGAGAGAGAGATACAGACAGACAGACAGACAGACAGACAGACAGACAGAAGAAGAAGAAGAGAAGAAGATCCCCTGCATTTATACTGAACGTAAACTGATGGTTCAAAGACCCTATGAGTCCTCTAACCGTGCACATTAGCTTCCATCCATTTCAGTAGCTTTTGCTTCACTTGCTTTTCTCCGTTTTTCTGCCCCACGTGTTAACGTGTACATGAAAGGATTAATAGCAGAGTTTAAAGGAAGTACGAATATACTTAGAGCAACATTGACTTCTCCAGGGATGAAACATCACTCGATGACAACATTCCACACAGTCCAATGGGAAACCAGCACATGAAATCTGTCACACAGCAATACTGATCAGCCGCCGGGCTATTGTCATATCTGACAACTTGGTTGTGTTTGTTTTCAAGGAATTGCGTTGTATTGACCAAAAGATGATGGCCTGGCCAGAAGAGATGAGCAGGAATAAAGTAAGATTAAAGATTATTAATACACCAACAGAATAAAACCTTCCTTTAAACTCCTGCCTTGTAACAGGAGGTGGAATGCAGACACCTGTCTGACTGTAAAACTGCCAGCGTTTTGTCAGAGGAAATAAAGGGAAACGCAGCTAAAAGAAAACCAACCAACCAACTCAATAGACAAGCCACTGAAGCTGATGTTCTGTCAAATCGCCGGGTGCTGAATGGAAAACTAACAGCGATGAAACGATCCAGTGTGATAAGGCAAATGATCAGAGCTGACACCTCACTGGACAGGAGAGACAAAAAGCCCGCCACATGACAGCTCACACTGCTTTTTCCACGTGTCATCATAATGGAGATATTGACCTCTGAACTTCTCATCAGCTGCTCCAATAATAGTAACATAGAGTCCCATCAGGAAGTCAGCCATGGTAAGGTTGATGACAAACACATTGAATCCACTCATTGAGCTTGCCTTCCTTCCAAACAATCGTGCGCAAAAGCAGAGTATGTTTCCTGACAGGGACACACAACTTATGAGCCAGAGAAAAACATACGGTACGTCCATGATTGCAGTAAATCTTCACATGATGAAATCTCGTCTTTTGGTGCAAAGCAAAATCTTTCGTCAAAGTCACGCGGAAGAATCACATTGCAACAAAGTTTATAGTTTCCCGTCCACATAGAAAACGAGTGATAGAGATGTGTGAAGATGTCAGGTTGAAACACTTTCACCGGACTGCCATCCATGTGCAGTTCAGTCAGATGAGGCATGGGTGGAAAACTACTGAGGAAGGTGTGAATGGAAGTGCAAGTCAGATTCAGCTTCTCTATGCGGTGAAAGGGTAAGAAGACCTGAAGATCAAGCACTGTGAGCGTGGTATGTGACAGGTCTATGGTTGTGAGTCTGTTCTGCTTGTCCGTGAATGGCTGGTCCAGGAAGAGATAGGTCAGAGGGGTTTTTAGACAGCAGCAGCAGTATTCCTAAATGTTCAAGATCGAGGAAAGGTACCAAGCTGACTGCTGTCAGTTTGTTTTGACTGAGATCAGAGATTTTTAGATTCGGGAATGTCATGTTGGGGATGTGTGGTAATAGAACACCCGGACAAAGCGGACGTGAATGAGATATATATTGTTGCTGACATCAGACAGTGTCATGCCAGAACCTGTGGCATCCAGGTAACGGAGCTGAGGGAAGAGTGCTGCAAGGAATGGCTGACCACACTGAAATGTGTAGCCTTGACACTGGCAGTGTAAATGGACACGTCATGTCACACAGTAATTCATCGTCATGCAATGGGCAGTGAGACCATCCATCACATAAAATCATCACTGTGCAAACATATAATGGAAGTTCTGCATCGAAACAGAGCAGGGCATGTCATGTTCCACACACCCCTCTTCGTCCTGGTGGTCAATACAGTCATACATTTCATTGCACCGTGTGTAGACAGGCAGGCAGTCATTGAACTCACCAGGACAACGATAGTGACTAGCAGGACAAGAGTCGTTTGCTTTCATTGGATATGTTGAATATGAGCTGAGCTTCGTCTCAGAATTGAAATCGATACGAACAGGGGATGAATAAGTTTTTACTTTCACAAACAGTAAGCTTACTGCCTTGTCTGAACAGGAAAGCTCATCTGATTCATCCCAGCAATCAAACAGTTGATTGCACACTCTGTTATGTGGCACACACTGACCACTGGAACACGTAAATGTGTTCACACATGGATGATGATCACAGAAAGATTCATCAGTGTTATCCTGACACTCTGACACAAAGTTACACACCAGGGTGTATATGATAACACACGATGTTGATTACTGCAGGTAAATAAAGGAATTAAGGTGACGCGGTGATCTGCTGGATCAGCTTTTCTGTTTACGTCAGAGACGTGGTGAAGAAAAGTGCAAGATGTATCAGTTCGACAAAATTCTTCTTTGTAAACATATGGTCACACAGGAAAACGTGTATGTCATATGGCCTTCATGGCATATAGTCATAGAGTGTGGCCTCATTGGAGAGCGAGTCAAAACAATATCTTTGAAGGGAGACAACCTCGTATTACATGCACTTTTATTGAATGTAGATGTACACATTGTACTATCATTTTTTGAGTGTTCAGTCTCCGCTCCACAGTATGGTGACTCGAATGAAAATACTGGATGATATTTCAGGGTATGATAAAGCACTGTCTTGTCTTCACTGATCACAACTCGCCTATAAATAGAACGCAGAGGCGTTTTGAAAATGGATATGTTCACGGAATAGAATGCTACGTCTTTGCATGTTCTATTTCTTTGAAGCCCATGATTCCAGTCATGCACGCAGGTAGGAGAGGTCAGTGTACCTCCCAGTGAAACGCAGTAGTCAGTAGTTGTTTCGTTGAGGTCCGTTTTACAACTGTCATCAACAAATTTGCACATGGTCTTATAAAACGTTTAAACGGCCTCTACATGACAGGTTCCAGTGTGAAACTTGATCAAGACTGAAGGAACAAAACTCTGCTTCTTTGAATAAATGTTCAGATAATTTTCTCAACGTTTCACACCCCCAAAGCATGAACACATTGACAAAATAGTTTTATATTGGTTTGCATGTTCCCAGTGGGTTTACTGCTTTTAGGTGAATGTCTTTAAATGTTTCTAAAACATTCTAGTCAAAATCTAACGTTAATGAAACAAATGTGAATATGGGAGTGACTATTTCCGTTGAAATCTTAAGACAAACGTTTTAAACATGCTTTGAAGACGTTTACATTCCTGTTCTTGTCATGATGTTGAATGGTCTGTGTTTTTTCCACTAAACAAACTTTTGGTTTCCCCTTTCTACCTTACAGAACACCCTTTGTGGCCATAGCTTGTGCGTAATTAAGCTACGCCCTATTTTGGATATTTTGTTATATCATATTGGTTCTGTCGACGTATTTGTGGACCGTTTTAATTTCATTGGCTAGCATGCTGTTTTTATGTGTTCTGAAGATAACATGTCGAAACAGATACTCGTTCTTAAGAGCTAAAACTAGGACCTATTTGTTCCAGTTTGCTGGACAAAACAAATACGTTTGGATATTATGTGTATACAAATATATATCAAAAACATGGAAGCAAATCATTTTTTTTTTCTGAGTGTAACAATCATCACAGGAAATATGGAGAAAAAGAAGAAACCTATGCTGGTTTGCAGCTCCCATTCAAATGAAACAAACGATTTATTTTAGATCATACTATCATTAGAGTCTGATCAGTATCAGAAACCTAAAATGATTATCCACTTGACAGCTTTTTGCTCAGGGACAGAACTTCACACCCGTCAAACCATATTATTCTGGAAACACTGTCATTTTGCAATACAATTTCACGGTGAACGATGGCTTTCTTATCAGGTCAGAAGATGATATTTTTTTCTGTGTTTTTATTTTTATCTCTCTGTAATGTAAATCTGTGATCACGTTTAGTTATGTAACAAATTATCTTATGCCAATCATGTGTGCCCTTACAGCTTTCCTAGTAATTGCTAATTCATTGTATGGAAATATAATAGTTTTGGTGTTGCCACCATTTTTTTGTCCCAAAGTAGTTTTCAGAATCAATTACGCTTTTTGTCAGCTGTCCAAGAGGAGATGCGATAGGCAACCCAAAAACGTGACGAATGTGAGTGCAAAAAAAAAGACAATGATATGGAAAAAAAAAATTAAAACGGTGAAAGCATTAGTATCACCAGTGACCATAATTGTATTAACACAGAGCTGCCTTTAGTGACCATACATGTAACCATTCAGGAAGATACAGCAATTTATTAAATAAAAAAAAGACAGTTGATTACAGACATAATAGGTGTTTCTCTTTATTTGTCTGTTTCTTTCGTTTCTTTCAATCGTTAAGTCGTGTCTTCGTTCTTTGTTGTTTTCTATGAAGCGCGTTTGCCTTAGATTTTTGTTTCTAGATTACAGAATAATGCATTGTGTCGAAGTGAGACTCGGTGATCACATTTCCCTGGTAGATCGTGTTTTGCCAGCTTTGGTCAAAATGGATTAATTAGCCTTTTCCGCATGTTAACCCAGGGCAAGATATCTCCATTACGAGTACCTAAAAACTGCATATCCATTCTGAGCAGACTCTGACAAGAATCTAGGCATTGAGCAGTGAGAAGCTCAAACAGATGCAAATCGATTCATGATACGCCTTGTCGTCTCCCACTGGGTGAAAAGAGAAGTTGTCAATACTAGGAGTCCTCTATCTGAAGAAAAATCGCATGATTTGCTTAGATTCAAAAAAAAAAAAAAAAACTAAGAAGATCAGGATTTCCAATCACATACGTCAACCTGTTCAGATCCATGAAACGGTTCTAGCTCATTCCAAAGGAAAATAATGAATTGCTTCTCTAACTGAACTGGATCCAAATCTCAACCTTTCTAATGAGGAATCTGTGTATGCAGCCATCCAGTTCTGATCATGTGAGACTTTTACAGCTGATGAACGATATTGAACCTCAATACCCATACAGATAGTGTGCACACCCTGAAAGGGAGATACTGGACCTGGAAAAAAAAAAAACACTTCTTTCTGACGTCTGAACACATCCAGGCTGCCCGTACAAAGTCGTTCAAAACCGACGAAAGCTGAAGCAATCCATTTCAAAGACAGAACTGTTGAAGACTTCACCATGAGGAATGATATGCTTTTCATCAAGCAGCTGATCACCTTGAGACCCTACGTGTATGGAAGTCAGAAGGTAAAGAATTTCCAGGTGCACATAATCAATGAGATGGCTGACCTGAACTGACTGATTATCAATGTTACAACTCCCTTAACAATCCCAGACACAACATGGAACCCAGCAGTGACAACTGATGCTTCAGCACAGGCGATGACATAACCAGTGCAGCCACGTGTTTCCTGATCTCCAGCCCTCACGCCCAGTGTGACTGTACGACAAACTGTGCTATGAATGGGTATGAATCCTACCTCTGTTTCCGGAACGTGAGGCAGACGATTTTTTTTTTTTTTTTTTTTTTTTTTTTTTTTTTGGGGGGGGGGGGGGGGGGGGGCAGGATCTGAAGCGGGGCTTACAGCTTGTTGTGGTGAAGCAATGTGTGTGTGACACTGTGTACAGTGTGCAAAGTGATTCTGGCCAGTTATCTATTCAACTGAGATAATGCACTCTCACGTTACTCTAGAAATGAATTTATGTCGTATTTGTGGGGCAGAAGTGGTTTGATTACCAGTATTGATACGTGGATGGATTTATTGGTATGCTTGTATTCTTCCCCTTTGTCTCTCTTCTCTATCCTTCTTTGATTTATGTGGTGAAGGTAGTCTAAGTGCCAGTACTGGAGCCAAGATAGCATTTGTTGATATGCTAGTATTGTTCCCCTTCATCTCTCTTCTCTCTCCTTCTGTGAATTGAGTGCTGAAAGTAGTTTGAGTGCCAGTATTGATGTGTGGCCAGCATTTGTTGGTATCTTAGTATCCTTTTCCATCATCTTCCTTCCCTCTCTTTCTTTTGACCGCCCCCCCCCCCCCCCCCCCCCCCCCCCCCCCCCTTGGTTACACTCCACAGATCGGGTGAATCTCATGTACATTCATGATTTTATGACACAAGTTTCGTTTTTTGTAAAGTGTGTGTGTGTGTGTGTGTGTGGTGTGTGTGTGTGTGTGTGTGTGTGTGTGTGTGTGTGTGTGTGTGAGTGGGTGGGTATTTGAGCGCAGATTACATTAATGTAACAATTGTGTGTTTTCTGGTTGAGAACATGAATCAAAAAGAGCTTTGCCATCCTAGAGCCAGGATTTGAAATAACTATTGCAGTTTTTAATCTTTTGGGACTGTTTTTCTATTTGCGTGAATAGGAAGGAACAGGAGTATGCTTTTTTTCCTCTTTCTCTGTGATGCTTGTACATCTGAACACTGCATACCGTCTTCGTCTTCTCTTCTATGAGAAATTTATATGACACTAACCTGACCGCAGTAACATATTTCTGTCTTAAGGATGTACAACTACTAGCAAAGTTCATGGAAGTACATTGTGAATCAAATACTGCCACATTTGAAGATGGTACAGAGCGAAATCACTTTGAAATATTCGACGAATAATTTGCTCACGATTTAAAGAACGTGTAAGAATCGTAAAGAAATGTTAGCGAACCGCCAAGAGAAACGTGGACAAACGAGGCCAACCTTGCGCTGAAGAGTGAAGAGAGATCGAAGCTGAGTACCAAGTTCGTTCATTTTCGTTGTATTATTTTGTTTGTGTCTTGTCCGAAGAAAACCTCAGAGGTCGAAACGCATCGTGTTTTGTCTTGTAACTCGTTCGTCCACGTTTCTCTTGGCGGTTCGCTAACATCTATTTAAGATTTGTTTAGATTTTCCGCCTGCAGTCGTCTCACTTTGCAACTAGTGTAAGAATCAATTTACAGAGATATTGTAGAGATTAGAACTTGATTCAAAACTTTGATAAGGAGACATCAATCTTCTAGGAAGGACTGGAAAATTTAAAGTCACTTGTACTTTGAAATTTGTTTAAATTTAGCTAACAGTATTCACTATATGGGTAAAAACACACCCAGTTCAGACGTACTGCTGCCGATTGATCTGGAACATGAAAGTATATAGGTGTTCTTGTCATATCAGACTTGAAAACGTACATTTTATCTTTTGAACTGTCATGGTTGAGGCATGACACCATATTGACCACGAATGGAAGAGCATAATATCCAAACGTATTTGTTTTGTCCAGCAACTGGAACAAATAGGTCCTAGTTTTAGCTCTTAAGAACGAGTATCTGTTTCGACATGTTATCTTCAGAACACATAAAACAACATGCTAGCCAATGAAATTAAAACGGTCCACGAATACGTCGACAGAACCAATATAATATAACAAAATATCCAAAATAGGGCGTAGCTTAATTACGCACAAGCTATGGCCACAAAGGGTGTTCATACGCTGCCGGATGTCTTCACATTAAATAACACTATCTTTACATATACAACATGTCAGGAAAGAAAAAAAAAAACCCACTGAAATATTAACAAATATGGGATGAATGTCACCGCTCAATACAATCTACACTGTATTAACAAAATTAACATCACAAACATAAATGACTCTTTGATGAACAATAAACAAGCAGGGTAACTCTTGCTCCCACACGAAAACATAACTCCAAGGAATGCTGCTTACGACACCGAATCGCCTAGCAGACATGACAGCACAGAGCTCACAGAGCACACACGGAAACATTTCCCCGAAAAGATGCTCCAAGCGTGCCCATATACCCTGTACTAAACACATCTACACAGCAACAAGAACTGGAGAAATGAACAAATATAAATTAACTTTTATTCAAGATAGCCACAGCCTTTTAAAAGTTGAATATAGTCAGACAAGTATAAGGACGAACAGAAACAAATACAAATAACCTCGATTCATTGAAACGAAAGTAAGAAGAAATGAGACAGGGAACAGTAAACAACACACACTAAACAAGTAGGGTAACTCTTGCTCCAACAAGAAAACATAACTCAAAAAAATGCTGCTTACGACACTGAATCACCTAGCAGACATGACAGCACAGAGCACACAGAACAAACGTGGGAACATTCCCCAAAAAAAGGATGCTCCAAGCGTGCCCATATACCCTGTACCGAACACATCTACACAGCAACAAGAACACTGGAGAAATGAACAAATACAAATTCACTTTTATTCAAGACTGTCACAGCCTTTTAAAAAACTTGAATATAGTCAGACAAGTACAAGCACGAACAGACACAAATGCAAATAACCTCGATTTAATTGAAACGAAAGCAAATATGCAATGAGACAGGGAACAGTAAACAACACACACTAAACAGTAGGGTAACTCTTGCTCCAACAAGAAATATAACTCAAAAAGGAATGCTGCTTACGACACCGAATCGCCTAGCAGACATGACAGCACAGAGCACACAGAACAAACAAGGAAACATTCCCCAAAGGAGGGATGCTCCAAGCGTGCCCACATGCCCTGTACCGAAACATCTACACTGCAACAAGAACTGGGGAAATGAACAAATATAAATTCGCTTTTATTCAAGACTGCCACAGCCTTTTAAAACTTGAATATAGTCAGACAAGTACAAGAATGAACAAAAACAAATGCAAGTAAACTCCTTGATGAGTTTTCAATTGGGAAGGACTTCGCTAACGACCCCATATATACGTATGTAAATGAGAGAGAGAGAGAGAGAGAGAGAGAGAGAGAGAGAGAGAGAGAGACTCTCTCTCTCCCTCCCTCCCTCTCTCCTCTCTCTCTCTCTCTCTCTCTCTCTCTCTCTCTCTCTCTGTTGTGTGTGTGTGTGTGTGGTGTGTTGTGTGTGTGTGTGTGTTGAGAGAGAGAGAGAGAGAGAGAGAGAGAGAGAGAAGAGATTTTGACGGCAGAAACAATGTAAATGGGAACTGATCACTTTTGCCGTAAATGAGATAATTTGGAGTCCGTCCGTCTCTCTCTCCACCCAGAAATCTCTTCATAGCAAAGATATGAACAGGTTCAGAATAGACAGCCACTTTGTCTTGTCCCCGTAGCTCAGAGCCCGTACTTGTCCAATCGGCTGAACTTGAGTATGAAACAGTTTTATGAATAGCGTGAATGGAGAATTATTAAGAATATGTTTGTTTTTTTCAAATGCAAAGCAAGACATTGGTTTGCCTTACTTGAAATTTCTCTGCACGCAACAACTCAACCTCCAGCGTGTTGAGAATAGTATTCCTAGATATTTATAAGCATTTGACGACTGGCATAGGGATACCATTGTTTTCCCCCTCACCTTTCTCCAGCACCTAGATATCCACCTATACGAACTACTATGATTTTGCTTTTCCCCCTAATCAAACTTTCAACTGTAGTAAATCAGCACGGCTAGGTGCAAACTATTCATTTGTGTTCGTACTAAGCCCTATGACAGTTTTCACAGTAGCACCTCAAAATAGCATCATCCGCTAACAGAAGCATAAACAATTCAAAGGCGCTGAGCTATAATATTAAAGCACCGTGTGTTACCCTCCCTTAATCAATCAATCAAGACCTAAATCATTGATAAACAAGGGGGGAAATAAGAACAGGGCTCTGCATGCATCTTCCTGATTGACTCCTCCTCTGGACAATTTAATATAGGTCGTTAATTTTGCTCCACAGTGAAATCTGGTTCTTACTCTATCCTACAACATCTGCTTCTAATACTTTTTAAGAGTTTACCTTTAATCCATTTTTATCAATACAAGCAAGACAAGATTTCTATTTTATAATGGAGTCAAACGCCTCTTGAAATCTGTAAAAGCTACATATAAGTTCTTGTTATAAACGACAAATGATTTTGTACAAGTGCAAGTTAAAATAAACGGTGGGGGGTTCAATTGGTGAGTAGGTACCCTTTTTGTAAAGCCTGCTTGATGATAACCTGTGATATTATTTTTCCTCTACCATTCTTGCAGCCTATTATTAATGATACTCCCAAAGAGTTTACTGCTTGTATCAAAAGCAGAGATGGCTCAGTAGTCACCTGGATGATTCATATTAACCTTTAAAAAAAAAAAAAAAAAAAAAAAAAAAGGCAAAATGATTGATTTGGTCCAGTTTTTTCTCCCCTAGAAACGTATCATTATCAATAATATATTAACAATTTCAGAAGGAATTGCATTACCTGATCAGAAGCATGTTGAAATAACTCACCAGTAATGCAATCAGGACCATCTGCCTTGCGATTTTTCAATGTTTCTAAATCTACTGACAAACATCTTGATAACATCTTCTTCTTTTGTGGTTGGGTGGTTTATACAACTCTCATTTCTCGAATCAGATGTTTTTGGTGGGTCAACACGGGCACATTACGAGCATCTCTTTCAAATCAAGCTTGGAAATGTTTTAAAAAAAAAAACCATAAATCCTAGTAATGTTTATTTCTAGCTGTTTTCTTTTGAAAGAATTCTCTTAAATAGTATCCCCAAATTCTTTTTGACACTTTACACACAATACCAGTTTTTTTGTTTCAGTCCAGAATTATAATTATCAAATTCTTTTCTCTTT
>JADBJO010023001.1:0-27118 GCA_016801955.1 Conus betulinus
AACGTTCAACGTGGTGCCTTCGACGGGGCTGTTTTTGGTGGCGCCGGGACCGGAAGAGCGCACCAGGCACTCGGGACGTCATGGCCAGGTGTGGCCGGAGGTGGGCCTCTCGCCCGTAAGTGCGGGTTCGCGTCACAATAAGTGACAAACTCGTTCACGGACTGATAGTGTTTGTTGTAGTTGTGTGGTGTGGTGTGCATCATGCAGAGTGCAGCAAACAACTTTTGTGTTCTTGCCCTGTGCAAGCAGACGCTAAAAAGTTTTTCTCTTCAGACTAACCTTGGCGTCTGAGTTCAGTTCAGATCAGTGGTGGTATTGTTTATCATCGATGACATTAGACAATTTAAAAGGCGACAGAGATCACCGAGAATTCAGACCTACTGTCCCGTCTGGTCATTTTCGCTCACCTCAGACCTTCTAGACACTCAGAATACTTCTGAAATACTTTCACACACACACACACACACACACACACCACACGCCACCACTTCAACAGGAGAACACAGCAATAACAATGTACGCGCGCGCACGCACTACACACGCACGCACACGCACACCACACACACACACACACACACACACACAACACACCCACACCACACGTACACGCTATGCACACACACACACACACACACACACCACACACACACACACACACACACACACACACGTACACGCACACACACGCACACACCACACACACAACACACACACACACACACACACACACATACACCGTAATACACGTGTCATATAAGATATGGTTAAATGCTTTCAAAATAAGGCAGTAGCATATTCATACCTTTTAAGTTGTATTGACCTGTCACCTCTCATCAACTCTTATTTATGGCTTTTTTCATGTTTTCTAGTTCGCTTATACTTTCACGTTGTTTCATGCCAAACATATAACACAGAGAGCAAGTGCAGTACTTCCGTGTTTTAAAAGCTGTAGCAATTCACTGCGTCTGTGTTTTGTATGGGACAGTTGTGGCATGTCTTATTCAAAAAAGTTTGGTTTTCCTTTGCTTGCTGTATGGCTGTCCAAGCACACATATGTGTATATGTGTGTGATGTTTTGCACGTGTGTGTGTGTGTGTGTGTGTGGTGTGTGTTGTGTGTGTGTGTTGAGTGAGTGTGAGTGTGTGTGTGTTGGGGGGGGGGGGGGGGGGGGGTTGCGTGCGTGCGTGCGTGCGTGCGTGCGTGTGTATGTGTGTGTGTGTGTGGTGTTGTGTTTCACAGGAAAACGATGAAGAGAGAGAGAGGAGAGAGAGGAGAGAGAGAGAGAGAGAGAGAGAGAGGAGGAGAGAGAGAGGAAAGAAAGAAAGAGAGAGAGAGAGAGAGAGAGAGAGAGGAGAGAGAGAGAGAGAGGAGAGAGAGAGAGCAGTTGCGTTTTTGTATGTGCGTGTGAAAAGACTTGTTATTGATGGGTATTCGTTTAGGTGGGGTGAATGAGGAGAGAAAGGTGTGTGTGTGTGTGTGTGTGTGTGTGTGTGTGTGTGTGAGTGTGTGTGTGTGTGTGTGTGGTGTGTGTGTGTGTGTGGTTGTTGCCATCTATCCTCCTTGTTTGCTTGCATTGGTCAGTGCATGTTTGTTGGCATCCTCTCCAGTCATCTTCTTCGATTCCAGCATTTGGACAGAAATGCAGTCATAGAAACCTTTAAAACACCGCACAGAAAACCACACATTCCTACACTGACACATCAACCGTGCCAGAGGCCCTGACAAAGACTAGAGCGTGAAAGTCATTGATACCATCTCTGCAAGCAAAGCTTTAGCACACATAAAACGATTCAAAACGATTCGTCCAACAGAAACCAAAACCGAAAGTAGTAAATTCATGCTTACTTTTGTCCAGCACTCGGAAAGAAAAAGAGTGACGCGGAGGGGGGAGGAGGCCAGGGCAGAGGTGTTGTGTGTGTGTGTGGGGGGGGGGGGGGGGGGGGGGGTGGAGGGAGGGGGAGAGGTTTCAATGAATATTACAGTTTACACTCAGGCCATTGGTTTTTCTACCATCACAAATTTTTATTATTTTATGTCTGCCGCCTTGCACTCGAAAAGAGAAAGAACCACAATTAAAAAAAAAAAAAAGAAAAAAAAACAAGATGCAAAGCATGTAAACGTACCCCCAGTTTATCTTGAACATGCGTGAGATATTCCATAAGAGGATAAACCGTTTTGGGCTCTTATAGCCATTAGTAAAGGCTATTCTGGTAAACATCGGCCATCATTTGTGACCCCTAATGAACATACCTACAAATTTTCAGAAAGATCGGCCAAGTACTTTCTGAGATATTCCATAAAGAAGAAAACCGTTATGGGCTGTTATAGCCATTAGTAATGGCTATAACAGTAAATAAAACATGGGCATCATCTGTGACCCATCATGAACATAATTACACATTTTCAGAAAGATTGGGCAAGTACTTTCTGAGATATCATTCCATAAAAAAAAAAACCGTTATGGGCCGTTATAGCCGTTAGTAAAGGCTATAACGGTAAAATAAACATCGGGCATCATCCAAGACCCATCATGAACATACCTACACAATTTTCAGAAAGATCGGCCACGTACGTTCTGAGATTTTCCATAAAGAAAAAAAAAACTTAATGGGCCATTATAGCCATTAGTAACAGCTGTAACGGTAAAATAAAACATTGGGCATCACCCGTGACCCATAATAAAACATACCTACAAATGTTCAGAAAGATCAGCCAAGTACTTTCTGAGATATCCCATAAAGAAGAAAAAACAGTTATGGGCTGTCATAGCCTTAATAACGGATATAACGGTGAAATAAAACATTGGGCATCATCCTTTACCCATAAGGAGCATAGCTACACAATTTTAGGCAGATCGGCCAAGTACTTTCTGAGACATTCCATAAAAAAGAAAAAATGATAATGGGCCATTATAGCCGTTAGTAACAGCTATAACAGTAAAATAAAACATTGGGCATCATCCATGACCCATAATGAACATACCTACAAATTTCAGAAAGATCAGCCCAGTAGTTTTTGTCTTGAGCGAGTGGTACACGTTCCAACCATGGACGGACAGACAGACAGACAGACAGACAGACGACAGACAGACAGACTTCGGGGGAAGGGGTCCGGGCGGATGTAAATTACAGTTTACACCTCAAGCTATCTATGGGCTTTTTCCTACCATTGTGAACTGTGCTGTATTTTTTTTTTTTTTTTTTTTCCATTTTTTTTATTTATTTATTTATTTATTTTTGTTTCAGTCTTTATTTTCCGTCCCCCCCTCCCCCCCCCCCCCCCCCCCCCTCAGTGACATTACTCCCACTTCGATCGATCTTGTCTCCCATACACAGCCACATCCAGACTTACCCCCTTTTGCACTGCATCACCTAGTGAGCTCCCCTGTTCTCGCGGCTACGCCAGGGGCTCTTTCAGTGCTAATAGTTTCCCCCAGTCTTCTGGTGGTTCTGTGCCCAAAACTTCTCTTTTCTATCACATCCCTGTACCCTTTATTTCATTTTATTTATTTATTTCTGTCTTTACTGTCATGTAATTTTTTTTTTTTTTTTGCTTTGTAGACCATTCTCCTATGTTCTGCAAATGGTTCTGATTTTTTATTTTTTTATTTTTCAGATTTATCTGATGGCAGTGTATGGCATGAAAACTGTGTTTTGTTCTTATCAGTCAATCAGGTAGTGAGAATTGTACGCACTATCTGGAGCAGTCACCATTTTGCGCATTCGAGTATGTCTGTTTGCTCGTATTTTATTCTCGTGTATTTGTGTTGTTTTGCAATGCTTTCCCTTTTTTTCAACGTTTTACATCTGGGGACTGATAATTCAAGGAGGGTGATCTGCCATTCTCAGCACAGCCCAACGTTTTCATGCCTTAAGGTGTCAGCAGATTAAAATGCCTGTGATAACAGCTTTTGTTGTTTGTTTCTTTTTCAGGATTTTTTTTCTTAAAGGTCTGACGTGTTTTGGTACTGTGGCGTGGTTTTGTTTTCCACATATGAGTTGGACAGTTCTGGAAAGGTCCTGTGTGGTCTGCTGCTGGGTGGTAAAAGATTAAAGTTTGAAGGTTTGAACTTTAGCTCCCTGGAAAAACTAGTCAGAGCCGTAGTTGGGAAACTGTCATGAATGAGAGTCCTTCACTTAGGGCACCATCTGTTCTTTCAGTTGCAGTCACAACTCTCTCTCTCCTCTCTCTCTCTCTCTCCTCTCTTCTCTATCTGTGTGTGTGTGTGTGTGTGTGGTGTGTGTGTGGTGTGTGTGTGTGTGTACCATTTCTATACAATGCGCATGTGCATGTGCGTCTGTGTGTGTGTGTGTGTGTGTGTGGTGTGTGTGTGAGGGGTGCATGGATCGGGTAGGAAAAACTTACATGGGTGATGGACTTGGGGGTAGGGTAGGATCTGTGATGTGTGTGTGGGTGTGTGTGTGTGTGTTGTGTTTGTGTGGGGTTGTTGCTTACCGAGAAAACTTTGTTTTCATCCCTAAAGTGTTTAGCTTTCGTTCTGTTTGCCTGTGGAATTCTTTCTGCCACGTCTCCCAGTTCCCTCTGCTTCAAAACACCACAGAAATCCTCCCCTTAAACACCACCATTGAAAGCAACACAACAACGCAGTCAAACATCCCTATACATAAGATATCAATGGGAACGAAGTAGAAGTTATCGGTGACACTCCCCGTTTCGCAAAACTAACCAACACCACTCGGGCACACAAATCGATCAGCCCAGCGGAATTCAAAACCGCGAAAGTAGGTTTCAATTTTGTCACGTACACAGTACTTAGCACAATCCGCGCGCGAGGTCGACGCAGATGAGAAGGCGCGGGGTGGTACAGTTTATACTCAAGCCGTGGTGGTGTTCCTAAAAATTACACAGTTTTCGTTGGAAAGTCAGGATACTGTGAGTGCCATCGACATTTTCACAGGCCCCGCTCCATGACTCGTTTTAACCGTGTGGTTTAGAGTGATGTGCGCTCCTCATATTGCCAGACCCGCCTGGATAAGATGCATTGTCTTGCTACATAGGTGTTGAAAACAGACCCATTGGAAGAATTTCCAACTGATATGTTTCAGTTTCCACTGCCTGAAATGACATTCAGAGGCAATGATGTGCTTTTACTCGTTACATTTTGCGATCTTTTCTAGTACATAATTCAATTGAATCTCTGTCCTCCCCCCAATCCACACCCCCACCCCTCTCCCCATTTGCTGCATTCGAATCTACATGTACCATGCACGAATCTAGCTTCGATATTCACTTCCAAAATAACATCAACAGCCAGTCGTTGTCCCGGTGATTGTCTCAGTTCTCTGAGAGTGTAATCCACGGGACATCTTACGATCAGACATCACAGTAAAGTTCTGTACACGATCGATCAGACATCACAGTAAAGTTCTGTACATGATTTTTTTTTTAACTGACAGCTTGATGCTTAGAAAGTTTTTTGTCACCACTCGCAAAGCAAGGCTTCAGTGAGAGTGCATTGGTGGGGGGATGGGGACCATCTGTATGCAGCTGTGTTTTGAACAGACAAGCAGAGGCGAACACTGTCATTTTGTTTCAAACTCACGGTTTTGGCGACAACACTGTTTGAGATTAGGCTCAACCCAACCCCAGCCAAAGGCTGAAACAGACTGTGTAGCATGGACTAGCTAGTTCTAAATATGTTGGGCTGGATGGCCAGATGCCGTAACAGATGATTTACTGAAAGCGCATTATGGAGAGCTGAGACCTCTGCCAAAGTCAGATGGATCCTGCATCTGCTCTTTAATCCAGATTTGCATTACAGATCTGCATAAGAATGTAATGGCTTGGTCCTGGAACTGCATTTTTTCTTCCCATCAAATTTTGTTACAGTCATTACTGAAGTTTTTGTCTAATCCTTCATCAAGGTCCGAAACTTTAAAGCCATCTTTGCACTGCCCCCTAAAGTGGGATTCAGGTGTGATGCCAGTCTCATCTTGTCCCAGCTAAATGTTGAGCCAACAATACCAGTCCTCCAGGCAGCAGATCATTTCATGGACTCACAAGAAAAACCTGTAGCCTTACCCAACACAATCCCCATTTTCACTGGTCCATTTGGTGCTCAGTGTCATGTCTGTATGTCTTTCACATGCCAGTCGCAAGATGTTGTCCATAATCACTCATGTGCTTTATGCAACACATGGTATGTTGGAGACACTTACTCATGTGTCCTTTCATCTTCTTCTTGTGCTTGCAAAAAACAAACCGCTTTATATGCTGGCTGCACACTGGTCATTCGTTTTTTTTAACTCATTCATATCTTTTAAAGAATGAAAAACACTCTGTGGTAAATATGTCAATAGAACATATTGTTTTAGAGTGTTGGGACTTGCCTGATGTAAGACCTAAACATTTTACGGTAGACTTGATGAAAACCTCGTTCAGAGATGTTCCACATGAGGCAATCTTTAAATTTCTGAAAGAAATTAACTTTTTACATCTGATCTGATATATTACAGATGAAAAAATTTTAATAAAATTTCTGGTATTTTTTCAGAAGTTGTATTTAAAAGGGTTGAGTGAATGGATGACTTGTGAGTTGACTTCAATGTGGCGACAGCCCTGATATGGCCCTTTGCGGTTCGCTGGACTATGAGCAAAATTACCTAACATTACCTAACTGTACCTCATGTCTTAGATGAACGTTTTGAAGAGCATGATAGAGACAGCAACCTGCAGCATGATGTCCCAGTTGATAGAGACAGCATCCTGCAGCACAGTGTCCCAGTTGTTAGAGACAGCAACCTGCAGAAAGATGTCCCAGTTGATAGAGACAACAACCTGCAGCACGATGTCCCAGTTGATAGAGACAACAACCTGCAGCATGATGTTTCAGTTGATAGAGATAGCATCCTGCAGAACGATGTCCCAGTTTATAGAGACAGCATCCTGAAGCACGATGTCCCAGTTGTTAGAGACAGCAACCTGCAGAACGATGTCCCAGTTGATAGAGACAACAACCTGCAGCACGATGTCCCAGTTGATAGAGACAACAACCTGCAGCATGATGTCCCAGTTGATAGAGACAACAGCCTGCAGCACGATGTCCCAGTTGATGGAGACAGCAACCTGCAGCACGATGTCCCAGTTGATAGGGACAAACAACTGCAGCACGATGTCCCAGTTGTAGAGACAACAACCTGCAGCACGATGTCCTAGTTGCTGAAAGTGTCATTTAATCTGGACACCATTTGTCTCGTGCGCAGATCGCAGTAGTATGGCAGAGCTTCTCTTCCAGTCTCAAAAGAAAGTTAAAAGAATCCCACAGCATCTGCAACCTTGGAACTCTGGCATCAAGAGGTCTGAAACTCTAGCATCAAGAGGTCTCAAACTCTGGGATCAAGAGGTCTGAAACTCTGGCATCAAGAGGTCTCAAACTCTGGCATCAAGAGGTCTGAAACTCTGGGATCAAGAGGTCTGAAACTCTGGGATCAAGAGGTCTGAAACTCTGGATTCAAGAGGTCTGAAACTCTGGCATCAAAAGGACTCAAACTCTGGCAGCAAGAGGTCTGCAACTCTGGCAACAAGAGGTCTGAAACTCTGGCATCAAGAGGTATGAAACTCTAGCATCAAGAGGTCTGAAACTCGGGGACCAAGAGGTCTCAAACTCTGGCATCAAGAGGTCTCAAACTCTGTCATAAAGAGGTCTGAAACTCTGGGAGAAAGAGGTCTGAAACTGGCATCAAAAGGGTATCAAACGTTATCATCAAGAGGTCTGAAACTCTGCCATCAGGAGGTCTCAAATTCTGGCATCAGAGGTCTCAAATTCTGGCAAGAAGAGGTCTGAAACTCTGTCATCAAGAGGTCTCAAACTCTGGCATCAAGAGGTCTGAAACTCTGGCATCAGGAGGTCTCAAACTCTGTCATCAAGAGGTCTCAAACTCTGGCATCAAGAGGTCTGAAACTCTGGCATCAGGAGAGGTCTCAAACACTGGCATCAAGAGGTCTCAAACTCTGGCATCAAGAGGTCTCAATGACTGTTTTCACTGGTTCACTTCTCCACCGTCACTGCGAATGCAAGGTCACGGTTCTGACCCTCTGCCGACAATGTCTATGGAAACTTGACACTGAAAGTGTCGGGTGTTTGTCTATGTGCATGCATTAAGTGTGTGAGTGCATGTAACTGTGTGCATGCATTATGTGTATGAGTGTAAGTGTCTATATGCATGCATTATGTGTGTGAGTGTATGTGTCTGTGTGCATGCATTATGTGTGTGAGCGAATGTGTCTGTGTGCATGCATTGTGTGTGTGAGTGCATTATGTGTGAGTGTATGTGTCTGTGTGCATGCATTATTTTGTGAGTGTATGCGTCTGTGTGCATGCATTATGTGTGTGAGTGTATGTGTCTGTGTGCATGCTTTATGTGTGTTAGTGTATGTGTGTCTGTGTGCATGCGTTATGTGTGTGAGTGTATGTGTCCGTGTGCGTGCATTATGTGTGTGAGTGTACGTTTGTGTGTGCATGCATTATGTGTGTGAGTGTATGTGTCTGTGTGCATGCATTATGTGTGTGAGTGTATGTGTCTTTGTGCATGCATTATGTAAGTGTATGTGTCAGTGTGCATGCATGTGTCAGTGTGCATGCATTATGTGTGCAAGTGTATGTGTCTGTGTGCATGCATCATGTGTGTGAATGTATGTGTCTGTGTGCATACATTATGTGTGTGAGTGTAAGTGCCTGTGTGCATGCATCATGTGTGTGAGTGTATGTATCTGTGTGCATGCATTATGTGTGTGAGTATATATGTCTGTGTGCATGCATTATGTGGTGAGTGTATGTGTCTGTGTGCATGCATTATGTGTGTGAGTGTATGTGTCTGTGTGCATACATCACGTGTGCGGGTGCACGTTCGTGTGTGCATGCATCATGTGTGTGAGTGTATGTGTTTGTGTGCATGCATCATGTGTGTGAATGTATGTATCTGTGTGCATGCAGTATGTGTGTGAATGTATGTATCTGTGTGCATGCAGTATGTGCGAGCATGTGTACCGGCCTGCGTGAATGGGTTTGTGCATGCATTGCTGATTGATGAATATGAGAATTTTATACTGTAGCTAGAGAGAGAGACAGAGAGAGAGAGAGAGAGAGAGAGAGAGAGAGAGAGAGAGAGAGAAGAGAAAGAGAGAGAGAGAGAGAGAGAGAGAGAGAGAGAGAGAGAGAGAGAATGTGTGTGTATGTGTGTGCGCGGCGCGCGCGTGCGTTGTGTGCGTGCGTTTTTGCGTGGGTGCGTGCGTTTGTGCGTGCGTGCGTGCGTTTGTGCGTGCGTGCGTGCGTGCGTGCGTGCGTGTGTAAGTGTGTGTGTGCGTGCGTGCGTGTGTGCGTGCGTGCGACGTGCGTGTGTGTGTGTGTGTGTGTGGTGTGTGTGTGTGGTGTGTGTGTAAAGACCGCGCTGTAGTGACAGTTACGTGTAACCGGACCTGCGTTAATTTGACTTGCCCCATTGTTTGGACGTCAACACAATGTCGTGCATGCATTGCGTACTTTCCAGCCACCTAACATGTCGCCGTGACTGACAGAGATCGCTTCACTGGGTGTGTCATAACAACGTAAATTTCAGACTGGTGAGCGTGTGTTACCAACTACCTCTGTCGGTCTGTAAGTTTACATACATGCTGATTTTTTGGGCAGCAAAAACAGCTTTAAATTGTACTCGTTCGTCTTTAAAATGGAGAGTGCTACATCCAAAACTGTTGTTTATTCTCAACACTTCTAGTCAGTCCCATCCTCATCATCATCATTTTACATCTGCAACCATCTCCAAACAACGAAGGAATCGAGTGGAAACGATGCTGTGCACACATCACACCCAATGTGTGTATAATGTGTGTGGGAACAATGTGTGTATAATGTGTGCATAATCAAAGTCTAAACAATGGTAGTAAATGCATATTTTGTAATTATTCAGTGTATGCGAGTGTGTTCTCTGCGCACAGAGTGCATGTGTGTGTTGTGTGTGTGTGTGTGTGTGTGTGTGTGTGTGTGTGTGTGTGTGTGTGTGTGTGTGCGTGCGTGCGTGCGTGCATGCATGTTTGCTTGCGTGTGTGCGTGCATGCATGTGTGTGATATTTCTTTCCATTTCTTTTTCTCTACGTCTGTTGCAGCAGGCTTGCAAGGAATCCTTTGACATGGCTTCACCGCAGGAGGTTCCTGACGTGGCCAGTCGTGTGACCAGCTTACTGCAAGGTGGAGAATGGACATCTCTCGGACACTTGATGCACTCCAATCAGCTCACTGACCAGCAGAAGGTGAGGGTCATTGTGGACATGACCACGGCTGCTGATGTCCATCAGTTTTCTGAACACACGTCCTCCCCGTCTGTGGCCGTGCAGAGATAGACTGTGCAGCAGAAGAGCTGATCTCCGCTGGGCGGTGGCAGGACGTCCTCAAACTGTCTCTGTATGCAGGACGCGAACATTCAGCATGGCAGATCGGGAACCTGTCTGTCGACAGTCACGTCCTCACCATCGTTGCTAAAGGAAGGTGGGGGGAAACTTGGACCCGTTCTGCTGGATCTCCCCGCCTGATCAGAAACAATGGGCCTTACTGCAAGCCAGCAGGCGTGCCGCGCAGCTTGAGACCATACAGAACGTTCTTCCCCATTGTGGTGACGAGGATTTGGACTCGGTGCTCAAGGAACTGGTATGGCGGGGTTCGTGGTGGGCGGTGGGATCTCTCTTCAGACAGAGACGGGAGATTAGCAAGCACAGAAGACCTGGGCCGTTGAACAAGCTGCCAACGAGGCGACAACCCTGGAATTGACCGATTTCATTCTGCCCCACTGTACCAAAGACATCCTGGTCTCTGTGTCCAGGCAGCTCATCACACGAAAACTGTGGTGGGCCTTGAACATCCTGCTAAAGAAAGATGTGTACGTACGTTTTCTGAATGCGTATTGCCCGCCTATGGAGATGCCGACTACGATCAGTTCATGAGCCATCTCGTTTCTCTAGGTCGGTGGGATAGTGCCAAAAAACTGCTTTCGATCGTTGGGATTCGGAAACGCCAGTGGCAGATCGGTGACGCCAGAATCTTTGGAAGACACATCCAGATGGCGGCAGAGGAAAAGTGGAGTGAGTTTGCTCATGGAGGCACATGAAAAGTGCGGCACTCCAGTCTAGCATGGGTCGTGGAGGAGATGAGCAGAGAGAGCTGAGCAGAATTTGATCACGGCCATCTTTGTGAACATTTGTCCGCTCAGCCAAATGTCTTCCGTGATGAAAATCTTCTCAAACGAGGTTTCATGGGAGCTGCTGCTAGGATTATGTGTCGCCTGGTGGGCGAATCGCTGGAAAACTGGGCTGAGGTCAGTGGTGGACAAGGTCAGGATGAGACACTTTGTAACCTGGTGACAAACCACACTTTTGATTTGAAAGAAGGTGCTGATTTGTTAAGAAAAGCTCTTGAGGAAAAAGTATTGCTTGGCTCAACGAGACTTCTCTCAAAACTTGTTTTGAACGGTCTTTTCCGCGTTTCAGTTAATCGCAGCTGCGTCACCCAAACAGCTGTTATGCAAGGTGCTCTTTGATTCAGCTCTGAGAATAGTGCTGCATGGTTGCGTGGACAAAAAAGTTGTATGTCCTTCCACTGACGACCAAGTGCAGTTCGCAATGACCAAAATTCTGAGAGAAACCAGCTGGGATAGGTCCATACTCCCCAAGAGTATTCCGCGCCTTTGTGAGGAGTTCAAAGCCATGCTGACCGACAACAGTTCGTCAAACCCTATCTTCGCATTGTCATTGTTGCGCGGAGTCATGAAGCACACTGTTACCGTCAAGGGCATTGGTCATTTGACACAGGGGCTATCTTGAACATTCTGACCACTGTTCCAGTCGTACCAGACATACAGAAAGACGCCCTCAGGGTTATGCTGGAGGGAAAAAGTGGGACGTTATTTGCCTGGCCGATTTGACCTATGTAGGTGAACAGGTACGGAAGCTGCTGTTCTCCTCTGCCGTGAAGCAGAAGCGATGGGGTCTCGTCTGGCAGTGGGCTGACCACGCCCTGAATGACGATCAACGCACCTGGGCTCTAAAGCAGGCCCTCACAGAGAAGCAGTGGGAGGTCTCTCTCTGCGCCTGGCGGAACACGGACTGACGGAGGACGAGCTGATCCGTGTGCACTTCCATCTTGCCATGCATGCAGACTGGAAAGTTGTCCTGGACCTCTATAAACATCAGTCGGACATTGTGGAAGTTCGGGAGACTGCTTCAAAGGGAGATACCGGCTGAAAAAGAATGCAGGTGGAGAGTAGTGGGGCGGAAAGTATAGAGCGGACATCACGTCCAGAATGCTGTCGCTGAAAACGTTGGAGACGGCCGTGAAAGAAGGTGACTGGCAGGTGGTTGTGTTCACTCTCCGTCATACACCCTCAGTGGACAAGATCAGCGTGGCTTTAGCAGCAGCCGTGGCCAGTGAAGCCTGGACTGTGGTCATGCAGCTGATCAGACTGGGAATCCTCACAGCGGATCACCACACCCCCTCTCTTCCTGGACATGATCAGAAACCAACAGTGGGGGGTGTGTGCGGTCATGATCGAACAAGGTCTGAACGTGGAACAGTACGTGGACGTGATTCCTGAACTGATGGAGCTGAATCAGTGGACGCTGGTGGGCAAGATGATGAAACACGACGTGGAAGACTCTGTCAGGCGGCAGGTCATGCAGCGCGCCTTGCAGAGGAGCGAAGGAAGCGTGGTGTGCCGGTGCATTGAAGGCATGGAGCAGCAGCTGTCCTTGCAGGAAAAGAGAGGACCTGTTCCACTGGGCCGTCATCAGTGACACCCTGCAGGCGGTCAAACCCTTGGTGTCGGAGAAGGACGACAGCGGGACGCGACATCGTGACGTGGCACTGCTGACCCGCGGTCAGTCAGCACCAGTGGGACGTCGTGGATCATTGTCTTCAGCACCATGCTGACCTCAACACCCGGGATGACCAGGGCGCTTTGCTTATGCACAGGTCTGCCCACCTGGGTGACTGGGACACAGTGCTGGCCTTAGCAAAGAGAGGAGCCGATCTTTCTCTGCTGGACAAAAAGGGCAGATCAGTGCTGCATTTAGCCATCAAAGCCGGACAATGGGAGCACGTGAAATCGTTGATCACTCTCTGTGGAGACCTTCAGCAGTCTGCTTCTGGTGAGGAGGAAAGCCGCACCCCTCTGGAGATGCTGATTGAGGCACGTCAGGATGACATCATAGCTCACGCATTGTCACGGAGAACATTGACCAGTGGAACGGGGTGAATCGTAGGGGTGAAAGAGCGCTTCACACACTGTGCATCTCTGGTTGGCACGAAAACATCTGCCCTCAGTTGCTAGAAGGAGCTAAACCTCTGTCCGTGACACCCAGAGGTCACTCGGCGTTGTCTTATGCGGTGCTGTCCAAGAGGCACCCCCAGGAAGGTGGTGGCCAGGTGCATCTCCATGGGTCTCTGCACACACCTGCCCCAGCTCACCCACGCCATGCTGCAAACCCGCAAATCGTTCTTGTCTCCCATTCTGATTGCGGTGATGCGTGGACTGACCATGACGACACAGATGCTTTACGAATCAGGTGCGTGCTCCTACAGAGAATTGTTCCACCTCCTGCCCAACGTGCTGCACCTCACGGATCCAAGCACATCCAGAACATGCTCCCTGATGAAATGCTTCTTGACCGAAACTCGGATTGTCAACGCGGAACGTAGCAGAAGAGACCAGCTTAGAGTCCTTTATGAGTCCGATTTTATTTCCTGTCTTTCTCAGCCGTGGGTGTCCTTGGTGGAGAAGGCAGCTCAGTACCTAATCGAAGCGTCAGCCACACCCCGGACCCTGAAATCGATGTGTCGTCTGGTGATTGCTCACAGTCTCAGGGTCAGTGACTCGCGTGACAGAGATGTCTCTCATTTGCCAATTTCGAATGACATGAAAGAATACATCTTGTTCTCGGACCTCGTACTCCCAGAATGCGGACATGATGGAGAACAAGGAGCTGGCACTGTGGCAGAAGAGGGTAGGTTTGACCGATACGTCGTTGATGTTTGGAGACGAATGGGATGGCTATGACTGGCGAAGCGATGAGTATGATGTTTGGGGAAGCGATGAGTATGATGATTGGGGAAGCGATGAGTATGATGATTGGGGAAGAGATGAGGATGGTGATTGGGGAAGAGATGAGTATGATGATTGGGGAAGAGATGAGAGGAGTATGATGCTTGGGGAAGAGATGAGATATGATAATTGGGAAGAGATGAGTATGATACTTGGGGAAGTGATGAGGATGACGATTGGCTAAGCGATGAGTATGATGATTGGGGAAGTGATGAGTATGATGTTTGGGGAAGTGATGAGTATGATGATTGGGGAAGTGATGAGTATGATGTTTGGGGAAGTGATGAGGATGATGATTGGGGAAGTGTGAGTATGATGATTGGGAAAGCGATGAGTATGATAATTTGGAAGAGCGATGGTGCTGATGTTTGGGGAAGCGATGGTGCTGATGTTTTGGGGAAGTGATGAGTATGATGATTGGGGAATCGATGGTGCTGATGTTTGGGGAAGCGATGAGTATGACGATTGGGGAAGCGATGAGTATGATGTTTGGGGAATAGAGGAGTATATTTGGGACAGAGATGAGTATGATGTTTTGGCGAAGTGGGGAAGCCATGTGTATGATGATTGGGGAAGTGATGAGTATGATGTTTGGGGAAAGCGATGAGTAGTATGATGATTGATGGGAAGCAATGAGTATGATGTTTGGGGAAGCATGAGTATGATGTTTCGGGAAGTGATGAGTATGATGATTGGTGATGTTTGGCGAAGCGATGAATATGATAATTGGGGAAGCGATGGGTATGATGATTGGTGAAGCGATGAGTTTGATGTTTGGGGACGCAATGAGTATGACGTTTGGGGAAGTGATGGGTATGATGATTGGTGAAGCGATGAGTATGATAATTGGGGAAGCGATGGTATGATGATTGGGGAAGCGATGAGTATGATGATTCGGGAAGCGATGAGTATGATGTTTGGTGAAGCGATAAGTATGATGATTGGGGAAGCGATGAGTATGATGTTTGGGGAAGCAATGAGTATGATGTTTGGGGAAGCAATGAGTATGAGCAATGACGATCTTTGGGAAGCAATGAGTATGATGTTTGGGGAAGCGATGGGTATGATGATTGGGGAAGCGATGGGTATGATGATTGGGGAACCAATGGGTATGATGATTGGTGAAGCGATGAGTATGATGATTGGGGAAGCGATGAGTATGATGCTTGCTTGGGAAGCGATGAGTATGATGTTTGGCGAAGTGATGAGTATGATAGTTGGGGAAGCGATGTAGTGTTTGGGGAAGGATGTATTGGGGAAGCAATGAGTATGATGTTTGGGGAAGCGATGGGTATGATGATTGGGGAAGCGATGAGTATGATGATTGGGGAAGCGATGGGTATGATGTTTGGGGAAGCGATGAGGATGATGATTGGGGAAGCGATGAGTATGATGTTTGGGGAAGTGATGGGATGATGATAGGGGAAGCGATGGTATGATGTTTGGGGAAGTGATGAGTATGATGATTGGGGAAGCGATGGTGCTGATGTTTGGGGAAGCGATGAGTATGATCTTTGGGGAAGCGATGTGTATGATGTTTGGGGAAGTGATGGGTATGATGTTTGGGGAAGCAATGAGTATGATAATTGGGGAAAGATGAGTATGATGTTTGGGGAAGCGATGAGTATGATGTTTTGGGGAAGCATGATGGTATGATGTTTGGGGAAGCGATGAGTATGATGTTTGGGGAAGCGATGGGTATGATAATTGGGGAAGCGATGAGTATTGATGTTTTGGGGAAGCGATGAGTATGATGTTTGGGGAACGATGAGTATGATGTTTGGGGAAGCGGATGAGTATGATGTTTGGGCGAAGATTGTTGATGAGTATGATGTTTGGGGAAGCGATGAGTATGATGTTTGGGGAAGCGATGAGTATGATGTTTGGGGAAGCGATGAGTATGATGTTTTGGGGAAGCGATGAGTATGATGTTTGGGGAAGCGATGGGTATGATGTTTGGGGAAGCGATGGGGTATAATGATTTTGGGGAAGCGATGAGTATGATGTTTGGGGAAGTGATGAGGTATGATGATTGGGAAGCGATGAGTATGATGTTTGGGGAAGTGATGAGGATGATGATAGGGGAAACGATGAGTATGATATTGGGGAAGTGATGAGGATGATAATGGGAAGCAATGGTGCTGATGTTTGGGGAAAAGATGAGTATGATGATGTTTGGTGAAGCGATAAGTATGATGATTGGGGAAGCGATGGGTATGATGTTTGGGGAAGCAATGAGTATGATAATTGGGGAAGCGATGAGTATGATGTTTGGGGAAGCGATGAGTATGATAATTGTGGGAAGCGATGGGTATGATGATTGGGGAAGCGATGAGTGTATGATGTTTGGGGAAGTAATGAGTATGATGTTTGGGGAAGCAATGAGTATGATGTTTAGGGAAGCAATGAGTATGATGTTTGGGGAAGCGATGAGTATGATAATTGGGGAAGCGATGAGTATGATGTGTTTGGCGAAGTGATGAATATGATGTTTGGGGAAGCGGTGGGTATGATGTTTGGCGAAGTGATGAGTATGATGATTGGGGAAGCGATGAGTATGATGTTTGGGGAAGCAAAGAGTATGATGTTTTGGGAAGCAATGAGTATGATGTTTGGGGAAGCGATGAGGATGTGATTGGGGACGTGATGAATAAATTTGGGGAAGCAATGATATGATGTTTGGGGAAGCGATGAGGATGATGATTGGGGACGTGATGATGATGTTTGGGGAAGCAATGAGTATGATGTTTGGGGAAGCGATGAGGATGATGATTGGGGAAGTGATGAGTATGATGTTTGGGGAAGTGACGAGGATGATGATAGGGGAAACGATGGTACTGATGTTTGGGGGAAGTGATGAGTATGATGATTGGGGAAGCGATGGTGCTGATGTAAGGTGAAGCGATGAGTATGATGTTTGGCGAAGCGATGAGTATGATGTTTGGGGAAACAATGAGCATGATGTTTGGGGAAGCGATGGGTATGATGATTGGGGAAGCGATGAGTATGATAATTGGGGAAGTGATGGTGATGATGATTGGTTGAAGCGGTGAGGAGTATCAATGGGAAACTGATTAGGATGATGAATGGTCAAATGTAACTGAATATAAAATTTATCATACTGAAACACACATCCATTGTTTTACATCAAGTTGATATCAGACGTGCATGTTGTATGATAATGGCCCATGAAGTAGTGTAGGGTGCTTGTTAACATTGCGTTGATGTGAAATGGAAATTTTCTACAGGATACTGTGACACACTTGAGTATGCCAATTGTGTAGTACTGTGACACACTTTAGCATGCCAGTTGTGTAGTACTGTGACACACTTGAGCATGCAAGTTGTGTAGTACTGTGACACACTTGATCATGCCAGTTTGTGTAGTACTGTGTTGATGGTAAATGAAACTGAATGCATGGTGCAGACGTATTAAGAAGCACACTAACTGTGTTTACGTTTGTGTTGACATCAAAGCTGAACAAACGTGCTATATTAACATACATACACAAGCACACCAGTTGTGCTATATTTTGTTGAAATCATTATCCAGAATGTTGTGGTACTGATATATAGAAATTGACTGCTGTGTAAGGTTTATTCGTTTTTTAATTTGTTTTTATTTAAAGTGTAGCTGTAAACATGACATTGACAAATACTGGCTCAATGCTATTTTACTGTTAACCGTTGCTAATTGCATGGCGTTGACACATGCATAAACACTCCTCCTTTGTTACATTTTGTGTGGATATTTAATGTGTCACATTTTGTTTGGATATTTTGTGTTGATATGTAATGTGTTACATACTGTATGGATATTTAATGTGTCACATTTTGTTCGGATATTTTGTGTAGATGTTTAATGTGTCACATTCGTTTTTCGTTTGGATATTTTGTGTTGATATTTTAACGTGTTACATTTGGTGTTGATATTTAATGTTACATTTTGTGTTGATATTTAATGTGTTACATTTTTGTGTTGATATTTAACGTGTTTACATTTTTGTGTTGGTATTTAATGTTCCATTTTGTGTTGATATCTAACGTGTTACATTTTGTGTTGCTATTTAATGTGTTACATTTCGTGTTGATATTTAATGTGTTACATTTTGTGTTGATATTTAACGTGTTAAATTTTGTGTTGATATTTAACGTGTTACATTTTGTGCTAATATTTTAATGTGTTACATTTTGTGCTGATAATTTAACGTGTTACATTTTTGTGCTGATATTAACGTTGCTACATTTTGTGCTGATATTTAATGTGTTGCATTTTGTGTTGATATTTAATGTGTTACATTTTGTGTTGATATTTAGTGTGTTACAATTTTAATGGATATTTAATGTTACCTTTTGTGTGGATGTTTGTTTTATATTTTGTGTGGATATTCAGTATATTACATTCTGTATGGATATTAATGTGTTACATTTTGTGTTGATATTTCATGTAAAGAAATGCCTGACATTGATCCTGAAAGAGCACAACAGTTGCATTAATAGAAATAACGTTGGTAAATGTGTGGTAATGACCACACAAGAACCCACGGTTATCAGAATAGGAATGTACTAGTTCTGCTTTGTAGTGTTGATATCACCTGGAACCGTATGCATGAGACTGACACAGAAAATAACACACTAGTGTACGTGTTGATATAATTAAATGTCACCAAATGTATTGTGGTTCTCTCTCTCTCCCTCCCTCTCTCTCTCTTTCTCTCTCTCTCTCTCTCCATCTCTCACACACACACACACACACACACACACACACACACACACACACAACACATACACACACACACACACACACACACACACACACACACACACACACACACACAACACACACACACACACACACACTGGGTATATTGTGTTGATTTCAAGCAGAACTAAATGTACTGATAAGTAAAATACCATACATTTCATTGTACTGTACTGATAACAATTGTAGTCGAATGTGAGATTTTGACATGTGAGATTTTGTGAGATTTTGACACGTTAGCAGGATGTTTAGTTCCCAGATTAAAAGGATATGTAGTTTTGTTTTGAACTCTTGCATATTTTTAATTTTGATTTTAGAATCTAGGGCTTGCGTCTGCTTTTGTTTATTTTATTTCATTTCATTTTATTATTAATTCATTTTTTGTGGCGCAGAGGGGGGGGGGGGTGGGTGATGTGTGTGTGTGGATGGTGTTTGTGTGTGTGTGTGGTGTGTTTGTTTGTGTGTACTGTTGATGATGTTTTTGTGTATAAATGCAGTTCAAATGCAGTTGAATTTAGTTTAGGTTTCGATAACCCCCTTGGGAATATTAAGGATGTCTTTTAGTTATGAATAGCATCCTTGAAGGCAGAAATTTCCATTTTTTAAAACAATTCTTCACTTTTTCTCATCCCCCATCTTCCTGCATTATTTATTTCGTCTTACCAGATGATTTATATTCACTTTGGAGTTATTTCTTTCTTTGGCTTTTATGATTCGGACCCCCCCCCCCCCCCCCCCCCCCCCCCCCCCCCCTCTGGTCTGTTCCTTTTCTGCATGCTGTTTTAAGCAGTGTCTGCCTATGTTGATTTTTTAAGCTACTGATATAATGTAAATTCTTACATAATTTGTCCCAAGTTGCTGTTTCTAATATCTTGCAGATTCTTCTTTTTTTCTTAGTTTGCCTTTCATAGGACTGTACAAATTTGCAAGTTTTGTTTCCAATTGTCAGTCGGGTGTGGCGAATTTTTGTTTGAACTCAGACAGTGGTACTGTGTTGTGTTGTTGTTGTTGTTGTTGTTGCTGCTTTGCTGCTTTCGGATTTACTCCCCGGTTTGGTTGGTTTATTCAGCTGTGGAAATGCTAGTTAGATTATGAATGTATGTCATAGAAAAAACATTGCTGCAACTGCTCGACATGAAACTAAAATTATAGGCAGATACCCCTGCACCCCTAGTGCCTGTGCAAAACATTTCCATGGCAAGTACATACAATGCACACTTCAGCAACTATCCCGAACAGATCTGGATGTGCTTACTGCATTGATGCCTTTTTGTATAAAGAGCCGTGTTATGTTTGTGTGTAGGGGCTTGGTTTTTTTCTCTCTTTGGAGTCAGTTTTGAGAGCAGACTCTACCCCTCTAGCTCTCCATGCCCTTTGATTGAGGCTTTAAATTAAAGCCTTCTACGTACATATGTGCATGAGAACACAGAACACGACACGCACGCACGCACGCCTACTTCATGGCTATATTGACCCATTTCATGGCTATATCGACCTATTCTATCTATGGCTAAAGTGACCTACTTCATGGCTATATTGGTCTAATTCGTGGCTATATTGACCCATTTTATGGTGGCTATTTTGACTTACCTCATGGCTATATTGACCTGCTTCATGGCTATACTGACCTGCTTCATGGCTATATTGACCTACGCCATGGCTATGAATATTGGCCCACTTCATGGCTATGTTGGCCCACTTCATGGCTATATTGGCCTAGTGTACGGCTATATTGACCTACGTCATAGCTATATTGATCTACGTCATCGCTGGTTTTGGCCCCGTTCATTGCTACATTGACATACTTCATGGCTACCTTGACCTACGTTTTATGGCTACATTGACCTACATTATGGCTACATTGACCTACTTTATGGCTATATTAGCCTACTTGATGGCTATATTGACCTGACGGATGGCTATATTAGCCTAGTTTATATGGTTATGTTGGCCTACTCTATCGTTGTATTTTGGCCTACTTTGTGACTATGTTGGCCGACTTCATTGCTATATTGGCCTACT
The DNA here is from genome assembly GCA_016801955.1 of Conus betulinus. Taxonomy (NCBI): domain Eukaryota; kingdom Metazoa; phylum Mollusca; class Gastropoda; order Neogastropoda; family Conidae; genus Conus; species Conus betulinus. Next base: position 20,887 of record JADBJO010023001.1, read on the forward strand.
TCATAGCTACATTGACCTACTTTGTGACTATGTTGACCTAATTCACAGCTATATTTGACCCATTTCATGGCTAAGTTGACCTACTTTATGGATATATTGACCCACTTTATGGCTAGGTTGACCCATTTGATGGCTATATTGACCCACTTCATGGCTACATTGACCTACTTCATGGTTGTAGTGACCAACTTCATGGCTATGTTGTCCTACTCCATGACTAAGTTGACCTACTTCCTGGCTATATTGACCTAATTCATGGCTATTTGGCCTATTTCATGGCTATATTGGCGTACTTCATAGTAATAAATACAGCCCACTGTGAAGATCAAATCGAGCTATCAGATGATGTGGTTGGTATAAACGACTTAAAAAAAACAAACGAAAAAACAAAACCAAACACAAAACAAAAACAAAACAAAAAACAAAAACAAACAAACAAACAACCCCCCCCCCCAAAAAAAAAAAAAAAACAAAAAAAACAAACAACAACAACAACAAAACAAAACAAACAACAAACAAAAAACAACGGTCTACTACCCCCCCCCCCCCCCCCCCCCCCCAGCCCCCCCCCTTTTTTTTTTTCCCGTTCTGTGTTTAGCCACTATTAATACTACAACTATTATCTTCATAATATCACCAAAAGTAACAGTATTCCTCATATTGTTGTTGAAAATAGTTTCATCATCATCATTATCATCACTATTATTGCTGTTGTTATCATTATGATTATTATTATCATTATTATTTAACTCCTATGGTCCCCTTCCCAAACACCTTCGTTTTCATTCAGCACTCATTTTGCGCTGATTATGAGAAGATTAATTGGTTGCACGTTCGTCGTTTTCATTTTCCTAAATGTTGTTTGCTTTGTCTGAAGATGACCCAAGAAGTCGCAATGCATCGTGATTTGTCTTTGTGTCTGATTGTCCAGATTGTTTTGCAGAACTAATGACCTCTCTTTTAAAAATGGTCTTTATCACGTGATGCAAAAACAAAAACAAAACAAGGAACAAACCAAAAAACTTTTCAACACTCAGGCTGTGGAAGAAGAACGTCTTCAAACGTCATGCCGCCAGACCCATCAATGCTCAAATGCAGGCTTTTCAATAGGTCACTGGATGCATCGAAAACTGATGAAACTAACAGCCTAATGGAATACTCCAACGAAACGGTCAACCATGTTTGAAGTACCGTCGAGGTTTTGAAAACACTTCACATGCATGACAACACCCTCACTAGGAACCTCCCTCTCCATCTCCTCCCCTCTCCTCCTCCCCTCCCTCCCTCTCTCTCTCCTCTCTCCTCTCCCCATCTCCTCCTCCCCTCTCCCCTCTCCTCTCTTCCACTTCACCCTCCCCCTCCCCCCCCTCCTCCTCCTCCTCTCTTCTCCTCTCCCTCCTCCTCCTCCCCCTCTCCCCTCGCCTCCCCCACTTCTCTCACCTCCCCTCCTCCCGTCCCCCCCCCTCCTCGCTCTCTTTCTCTCCCCTCCTCTTCTCCTCCCTCTCCTCTCCCCCTCCTCTCTCCGCCGTCTCTCTCGCGCTCTCCCCCCCTCGTCCTCTCTCCCCCCCACCTCTCCCACCTCCTCTCTCCTCTCCTCCTCCCCCCTTCTCCCTCTCCCTCCCCCTCCTCTCCTCTCCCCTCTTCTCTCCCTCACTCTCTCCCCTCTGGCTTCCTCTCCTCGCCTCTCCGTCTCTCCTCTTATCCCCCTCCCCTCTCCCTTCCCTTTTTCCTCGTCCCTCCCCTTCCCTCTCGCTCCCCCCCTCCTCCCTCTCTTTCCCTCTCCCCTTTTCCCACTTCACTTTCCTCCCTTTCTTTTCCTCTCCCCGCCTTCTCGTCTCCTCTCCCTTTTTCTCTCTTTCCTCGCGCTCTTCCTTTCCCCCCAGGTCAAAAGCATTCCTTTCGGGGGCTGGCCCTCCTGGACAAGTTCCTTTTCCTCTTCTAGGTAGCTCTCTCTCCTCCTTCCTCCCTCTCCTTCGTCGCCGCCTGCTCTTGGTCTGTTTCGCCACGCTTCTCGGTGCCACAGGACAGGGGACGCTCCCTCTTCTCCGCGTAGGCTCTCTCTTCACCTCCTTTCTCCCGTCACCTTCTCCCGGCATCAAGTCTCTCATGTCCTCACAGCCGAGCAATCTGTATCCCTTCATCTCGCCGCTCTCCCTCCTCTTTTCCTTCTCCTTCTCTCCTTCCTCCCCTTCTCCCCCGCCTTCCTCTCCTCTCTCTCTCTCCCTCCTTCTCCCCTTCTCTTCTCTCAGACCCCTCCCTCCTCTCCACGTCCATCTCCTCCTCCTCTCTCTCTCTCTCCTTCGCTTCCTCTTCCTTCTCTTCTTCTTCTCGCTCCTCCCCTTCTCTCTCCTTCCTCCTTCTCTCTCCTCCTCTCTCTCCCCTTCTCTCTTCCCCTTCTCCTCTCCCCTCTCCTCCTCCTCTCTCCGCTCTCTCCCTTTCTTCTCTTCGTCTCCCCCTCCCTCCCCCCTCCTCTCTCCTTCTCCCCCCACCCCCCCCAAAACTTCTTCTCTCCCCTCCTCTCTCTCTTCTCCTCCTCTTCCTCTTCTCTTCTCCTCCTCTTCCCTCTCCCCCCTCCCTCCCTTCTTCCTCCCTTCCGTTCTCTCCCCCTCCCCTCCCCACTCCCTCCCCTCCCTCCCCCTCTCCCGTCTCTCCCTCGGTCTCTCTCTCTCTCTCTCGTTCCCTCACGTTGCCATACCGAAGGGGCCGCATCAGGTATATGAAGGTATATGAGGGTTAGTGGAGGGTCCTATGCATGTGGGGTCCCTCCCAACAAGGGAAAGTGTTGGGGTGAAGGACTTTGGGGGGGGCGTGTTCCAACTTGCCATTTTTTTTTTTTTGGCCAGCCAGTGATGGCGCGTTGGTGTCGCAGAAACCCTGCGCGCTTCTCTGCCCCCCCCCCTCCCACCTCCCCCCCTCCCCTCCCTAACCACACTATCTTATCTTTCCCTCACCTCCCTCCCTGTATGACCCTGGCTTTATATTTTTTAAAACTGATATTCCTGACTTCTTCAGAGTTCTCTGTAAAGAATTTCATTCTTTCTACTCTCTATTTTAACTGTATCGTTTTTTTGCCTTATCCTTATGTGTAGCTTTCCCTCCTTAAAAAAAGTGTCTCCCTTCCCATATTGTCTTTGTTGCAGAAAGTCTGTATATTTTTGGTTGTTTTTGTGGTGTTACCGTATATAAACATGGCTTTTTTTTATTGTTAAGTTGATGTCGTTATAATCTGACGAACTAGTTATGATTCTTTGTACCTACTGTCAGAGAGCGTGGATTCTCGCCATCCTTTCTGAGGCGGTCAGGCGCTCATTGTTTTTTTTTTTTTTTTTTTTCATGTGGGTTTTTTTTTTTTTTTTCCTGTGTTAATTTTCCTTGTGGTTCCGCGTTATTACATAGAAGATTTTTTGGTGACAGCGTCACTACTTTGATGGCGGTAGAGGTCTTTTATTTGAGCGTGTTGCGTTTTTGTGTGTTTTGTTTAAAATTGTTTTTTTTGTTTGTTTGTTTTGTTTTGTTCGTTTTGAATTTCCTCCTAACGGTTTTACCAATCAATTAATTATACCATTTATTTTTTTCGTTGTCTAACCTCCCATCGTAGACAAGACCCTGAATACGATGTTTTCAAGGGAATGTACAACTAATTTTTTTTGCTCACATAATACCATTTACCTCCCTCCCCTCAAACAAAACAACAAGGGGGGAGGGAGGGACGGGAGGTATTCTTTTGAACGCATCACAGTATTCCAATGGGAACCCTCCTTCCCCTCGTCTTTGCTGTAGAAAAGTGTGTTCTTCTCCTATGGAGGCCTGCAAAATCACGTGGGATCACAAGGAGCATCCATGGGTGCACCATGTCTTCCCTCTTCCCCTACTATCCCCCGATCTTTCCGAATTCTAGAAATTTACCTAGAAAATTGTATAACTGGTGCAGACCTTAAGCGTACTTTGAATACGACAACACTAGTAATAGCAACCCTTCCCCAGCGTCAACAAGACGAGTGAATCGTGCCATCGTCCTCTTCAACTGTCTTGCCACGACCTGCACCATTGTTTGAACAACTTGCTCAAGCTCGTCCATGGCCGTTTTTTTTTTGCCCCGATGTTCCCCCCCGATGTTCCCCCCCGGGGAAAAGGGACTTCCTCCTTCTCCCTCCCATATTTGCATTCGTTTTCCCTCCCCTAAAATCAGTGCAACTCCCCGAGAATGGAGGCCCTGGTGTTTCTTTTTTTTTCGGGTCTGTTTCCTGCAAATTTTTATTTTTAATTAATCGCAGCTTTACTTAACTGTGGCAGTTTGGCAACAAGGATTGAGGATGTTTGTTGCACATTGGCCCGCTGGTTGTCCTTTCTGTCCTGTGAGATCTTTTTGCTCATGTGGTTTTGTATGTATATTTTTCGATCGCGTTTAATAAAAATGTTTTCTCCGTTTCCTCCCCCTCCCTCGATTTTTTCGACTTTTTTTTGTGGGTTTGACAATCTGGGAGTGTACTGCAGGTCCACAGGGGAATAGCGTGGAACGCTCCTCTTAACTCAGCTTGGTTTTAAAAATGCTATGGACATTAGTTTAGGGCTACCACCCCATTAATTTGGTGTCCACTCACCCGCTCTTAGCACTCCAGTCCCTGCTGCTTTCACAATGCGATGCGCAATCAGTTAATTCTCACGTACTCATCCTGACAACCTAAATAACGACAGTGGGCTACTGAGCACAATAACTTGTGTCCTAATCCCATGGCGTCTCGTCTCCTACCCCTACCCAATAACCAGGTGCCCTGAAGCTCTTAGCCCAGCGCCTGCGCGTTTGAAAATGCCTGCGGTGGCAATCACTTTAGTTAGTTACCACGCATAATAATTGTGTGCCGTGCCGCTTTTTCAGCCCAGCCTGATTTGTTGACAAAAATGCTTTATGCATGGCATCACCTACCATAATTACCCATACCATAACAGTTGCCCTGAAGCTCGTAGCCAAGCCTAGATTTTAAAATGCTATGGCGTTAGTTTAGTGACCAGCATTAACATTAACTGCTGCTCACTGGCTTTTTTTTTTTTTGTCAATGTCATGTGTCCTCGATGATTTTGATCTGTTCAGAATGTGTTTATTTGTTTCTTTTTCTTCAAAACGAGGTTGACCCAGAGCGTTGGGAAAGGTTTCTGTGTGATCGCCTCCTGTATGACCAATGAGACTCTTAAAAACTAAACTTGTACAGCTACAGGTAATTATTTAACAAAAAAATCGTTGTCAAAAAACGGTCACAGCTGTCTGTTCGAATAGCAACCTGTTTCTTTACAATGCTCAATTAAGGTACCGTTTATATAATGCGCACCATCATCGTTATATATTTTATATGGGGCACCATCAGTAATGTCCACCCTTTTTAAGATAAAACTTGTGATGAAAAACTGGCCCTCATCATCAGCCCCTGTGCAACTAAAGGTTGCTTAGCAGTATTAGAGGCCCCATGGTTAATAGCCTCCAGTATTCTGGACGGATCTGAGATAGTGTTTTATGCTTATTTTTAGAACAGGCAGGCAGTTTCGTTCATATGGATTTGGACTCGGCCAAGAGATGTGTGTTGATATCCTGTTCCGTTGATGACGACATTAATAGGGGATTGACTGATTTGACTAGGCGCGTGTGTAGAAAATTGAACTGAGGACTTAAGTGCCGCTGTGCCAATTTTCTACTCACTTATAACTGAATTGAAGAAGCGTCACTGCTGAAGTACTAATCATCATGTAATTTGTATTGGGGAAAAAGTGCGCTTACCAACAAACCGGCTAAAACCTTGAGATGAATCGAATCTTGTTACAACATGTCGATTGTCAAAATGAACTTTTCATGCGTAACTTCCAGACCCAGCTGAAGAATAGGGACTTAGGAGAAGAGGCATGTGTTAAGAGTTGAAATGGAAGTGGAGGTGGACTCCCGCCATCGAATGTCTATGATGCGAATGGATTGGTGGCGTGTTGACCAGCATGAAATAGTCGATAGAGGCGGAGGCCAGCCAACCGTTTTGATTCAGTTGGAAGTTCACGTCCTCATTTTTTATTAAATGCAAAAATGACATGACCAGTTTTTTTCAATTCATTATATACTTGATTTTTTTTTCTTTGCTGAAGCTTTTTGAATAAAAATAGGGCTATTCAAACTTCCCTGTTTTTAGAGTAGAGAGAGAGAGAGAGAGAGAGAGAGAGATAGAAGAGAGAGAGAGAGAGAAAGAGAGAAGAGGAG
>JADBJO010023002.1:0-27116 GCA_016801955.1 Conus betulinus
CGCGTTGTATGGTATAGCAATTATAACACTCAGAGATTGTATCTGTACCCATCTATGTACACAACAATAACATCAGCCACAGATCCTTTTCTGTTCAAGTCCTTGCTGTATGGACCGAATCGTGTTGCCAGTACATGTGTTACACACATGCTTATGCATGGGAGGTATGCACTGGAGAAGTTGGAAGGTGGTTAAGCGTTGCATACATAACATAGAGCTGACGGGGGGGTGTGGTTTGGACATGCAAGTACTTACAGACTAAAAAGCTATGGTTGGACCGGTGGTACACATACATTTGAAATATGGGATTGCCTGTACATACTTTAGTTACAAAGTATGTGGGCTGCTTTAAGCTTTAGTTGAAGGTGTGGTGCAATTTGCAAGAACATATTAATGGTGAACATGGTTTGCAGAGTACAGGTAAATAATCCGCTGGACAGGCACTTAAAAGTTACAATCCATTATGATATCCTATGTTTTTCTCTCTTTTTGGAGACCACTTGCAGACATCAAGAATGTAAACAACGCACACAATGGAATATACAGGTAAACAAGTCCGTACAGGGACACAAAGCGCAGCAGAAAGCTGAGTAACGCCACGTGTAAATACAATGACGCCGTCGATCGCGATCGTTAAGGACACGAAGGCGAGCGAGAATTGTGACAACTGAAAGAAAGGGGTGCAAACCAATTGAGGAAGCAAATTCAGGGCGAAAAACCACGTAAAATACCGAGGGTTAGAAGTTGGTGCACACAAGAGAGGGAGACCGGCGCAAAACAAGATGGCGACGAGACCGGCTCACGATCGTCGCGCGGGAGGTTGTGAAAACCGGAGCACACGATCGTAACACGACGGTCGATCGAGGAGGGTATACAGGTCGATCGACCGTGCGCACACAATAGCAATATAACACAATGGAAATATAAAAGTAAACAAGCTCGCACAGTGACAGAAACGCAGTAGCGATGAACGAAACCGTGCGTGGGCAACGACAGTGGGCGTGAACCAAAGTGCTGAGTAACGCCACGTGTAACAGCAATGCCGAAGGGCGATGCGATCGCCACGCACACGACGCCGATCGAAAAATGTGGCAATGAATGGGAGGGGTGTAAACAAATGTAGGAAGCAATTTCCGAACGACAAACCACGTGTAATTGCGTGGGCTAGAAAGCTGGTGCGACAAGGAATGGAGACTGGCGCAAAACAAGATGGCGACGAAACCGACCCGCGATCGTCGCAGATGAGATAGTGGAATCGTGATACAAGTAACGGCGAGATTAGAAATCGGATTTAGGGGCAAAAGGCCGTAAAGGCGAGTGAGAATGCAAGGCCGATGGACAAAGGAGGCCGAGAAAACGCGAGGGACGTGGCGATGGAAAATGCCGATCAACCTCGAACCGGTTACGCAAATAGACAAGAACCGGAGCACCACGATCGCGAGAAAATTTCAGCGAATAAGGTTAGAATGCTAGCCCATCCGATAACCTCACACGTCAAGATATAAGCGGAAGCCACAGATAAATGAGTACAGAGTGCAAACACAGCAATCTTTAACAAAGGCAAAGTATAGGCGAGACAGAGCACAAGACTTATCTTGCTTGGGCGACAGGCCGAAGTAGAATGACGGACAGTACACGATCTTCGGCATCTTCCGTAATCGGAAGTAGGGTGGGCGTCACGTGACTATCTTATGCCTGCATTTTGCCACAAAACTTCGCCTGACAGAGCTGACTGACAGCCGTTTCATTACAAGTTTGTGACACTGTTACAGCTGACACTGGCTGCCTGTCACTGCATCATTTAATGCAACAACTTCACCCTCTTCAGGAACACATGCCTGTAAAACTGTCGTCCATATAGCCACTTTTATCATCAATGAATTTAAAGTTTCATCTGCGTCTTGTATCAGCATATGTTCAATGGCCTAGCAGTGCTGGTTACTTGTCATCTGGCCATCCACTCTGTGATTGCACCATGTCAGAGGTTTGGGGTGGGTTGGCTCTTCTCTCTTCACCATGTCACAGCTTGGTGTGGGTTGGTCTTCTCTTTTCATCATGTGAGAGGTTTGGTGTGGGTGGGCTCTTCTCTCTCCACCATGTCACAGGTGTGGTGTGGTTTGGCTCTTCTCTCTGTACCATGTCCACAGGTGTGGTGTGGTTTGGCTCTTCTCTCTCCACCATGTCACAGGTGTGGTGTGGGTTGGCTCTTCCTCTCTCCCCATGTCACAGGTGTGGTGTGGGTTGGCTCTTCTCTCTGTACCATGTCAGAGGTTTGGTGTGGGTTGGCTATGGGTTGGTTTCTTCTCTCTGTACCATGTCACCAGGTGTTGTGTGGGTTGTCTCTTCTCTCTTCACCATGTTCACAGGTGTGCTGTGGGTTGGCTCTTCTCTCTGTACCACGTCACAGGTGTGCTGTGAGTTGGCTCTTCTCTCTCCACCATGTCAGAGGTTTTGGTGTGAACTGGCGTGTGGGTTGGCTCTTCTCTCTGGTAACCATGGTTACAGGTGTGGTGTGGGTTGGCTCCTTCTCTCTCTACCATGTCAGAGCGCTTGGTGTGAACTGGCTGTGGGTTGGCTCTTCTCTCTGTACCATGTCACAGGTGTTGGTGTGAGTTGGTCTTCTCTCTTCACCATGTTAGAGGTGTGATATGAGTTGGTCTTGTCTCTTCACCATGTCACAAGTGTGGTGTGAGTTGGTCTTCTCTCTCCACCATGTCAGAGGTGTGGTGTGGCTTGGCTCTTTTCTCTCCATCATGTCACAGGTGTGGTGTGAGTTGGTCTTCTCTCTCCACCATGTCACAGGTGTGGTGTGAGTTGGTCTTCTCCCTCCACCATGTTACAGGTGTGGCTTGGCTCTTCTCTCTTCAAATTAACTGATGAAATCACACTGTGTCAGCATTCTATTCATGTTACATTATATAGAAAGGACAGAATGTGCACATGTAAAGTGGAATCCTGGGTTAGTCTGTGCACCTTTGAAAGTCTGTTGTGACTCTGCTTAAGCTGCCTGACTGGCTGTCTGTTGCAAGCACACAGACACAGCACAGCTAAGGAGAGAATCGCCCTTTGGAACAACAACTCTGGGATGTATCATGTTTAATCCTAGCTGGTATGTACATGCCCCAAATACCAGCTTGCCAATGAAAACAGATCTCTCACAGCTGGCCAAGGCTAAAACACAAAACATAGAGAACTCAGGAACTCTCAAAAAGGGACCTGATACTTTCACAGACAACCACACGCTGCTCACCTGCTTCATTTCAAACACATTTTACTTTGTGCAATGGCCCTTCTCTCTGCTTTCCATAGACTCAAATGATCCAAAAGTAGTCACAACCATTTTTGTGAAGCAGCAAAAATCAGCCATAGCAAAATCTGAAAGGTATAAAAGGGCATTGACCCTCTCAGACAGTTCCTACAGAATGGTCTGCCCCGAGTCTGTCCTGACCCAAACTTTAGAATTACCTGTACAGGTGCTCCCCCTAGTTTTATCATCCATCTCCACAGCCTTCAGTGCTGCTGTCCCTTTCTCATCGGCTGTCGACTTGGCTCCCTGTACCCAACACTTCATACAGCAAGTCAGAGGTTTATGTATGGCATATATGAAGCATCTCTCCTCAACAGTAGGGCATAGGCTACATCAGGCATATATGAAACTTACAACCTCAACAGTAGTTTTCCCCCCCCCCAAGGTCATGCTGGTATATATATATATATATATATATATATATATGAAACCTACCATCATCTCAATGGAAGGTCACTGGTCAAATCCAGCCTATATCGCACCTTTGCTGACGTCAACAAGTAGATCACAGGTCATATCTGGCATACATAAAACCTATGGACCTCTACAGTAGGTCAAGGTCATGTTTGCGTATAATATGAAACCTATGACCTCGAAAGTAGACCACAGGTCAAAAAGCCAGCATTCATAAACTATGACCCTCACAGCAGGTCAAGGTCATGTTGGGTCATATATGAAACCTATGACCTCCAACAGAGATCACAGGTCATATCCTGGCATACATAAAACATATTACCTCAACAGTAGTCCAAAGGTTAATTTTCTTGCATTTATGAAGCCTATACCCAAAACAGCAGGTCACATGTCATATCTGTCAAAGCTGGAACAATATAGGAATCTATTACCTAAATAGTACTCGTCACAGGTGATATTGGGCATATATGAGCGTGGGCCTGTGACCACAGACTGTGCTTATAACTGAAAAGGGATTTGTAACATGGTCTATTTAGCCCACAACTAACAGAGAATGGAGAAGGTGTCACTGGTAACTAACAATGGGCTCAGAACACAACCAATAAAACACGATACTTGGCCATATCTAACACAGCTTTTCACACGAAATGGAACCATTGACCTGTTCTTTAGATTTAGCACAGCTGGCAGGCAAATTTAAAATCAATCAATCCATTCATACTGAAAGTAAATGCCAATTTTTTGTGAACACTACTGTCCTTCTAGTTTTTCTTTCAATTTAGTCCATATAATGCCTTTAAAAAATGAGAGAAATAATCTCTTTCAAAAACTGGAGAAAAAAAAATTCACCGAAAACAGTTTTTTTTCATATCATTGTTCCACAAAAAAGAACATAAAAAAATGTTAAAAAAAGAAACTGAAGCCAAAAGCCACACACACACACACACAACACACACACACACACCACACACACACACCACACATATTTATATCTATAGATAGATAGATAGACAGATAAAGAACCAATTTTTTAAATTCTCAATACATTAGAATTAAATAACGAGTTATACAACTTCTTAATTCCTATATCAAAATTAAACAGTTTCATATGTACATAACAGGCATCAAGAAAATACCCAGACAGCAAGCCAAGCTAGAATCAATCTTGGCATAATCTAGGCAACTGGCTAGGGACTAGCTGGATAACCCAGGGACAGTCTAGAAGTGCTCATTGGCCCCAACCTTGGTTCTAGCTTGGCACCCTAGCTAGTTCTGCATGGGCCCAACCTTGGTTCTAGCTTGGCACCCTAGCTAGTTCTACATGGGCCCAACCTTGGTTCTAGCTTGGCACCCTAGCTAGTTCTACATGGGCCCAACCTGGTTTCTAGCAGGCCACCCTAGCTAGTTCTACATGGGCCTATCCTTGGTTCTAGCTTGGCATCCTAGCTATAAATACTAAAATAAATCTTAAATAAATGTTAGCGCGACCGCCAAGAGAAACGTGGACAAACGGACACAAGACAACACACGATGCGTTTCGACCTCCTAGGTCTTCTTCAGGCAAGACATAAACACTGTGCCTGTGCCGAACGAATTTGTCACTTAGCTTATATCTCTCAGCGCAAGGTAGGCAGGCGTTGATTCAACGCTGAAGAGATCTAAGCTAAGTGACAAATTCGTTCCTTTTCATTGTCCCTGCTTGTTTGTGTCTTGCCTGAAGAAGACCTAAGAGGTCAAAACGCATCGTGTTTTGCCTTGTGACTCGTTGTCCACGTTTCTCTTGGCGGTTCGCGATAACATTTATTTAAGATTTGTTTGGATTTCCGCCTGCAGTTGCTCTCACTTTGCAACTAGTAATGCTAGTTCCCCAGCACGGCTGACGCTGGCCTTCTATAGCTAGTTCAATGATGGGCTGTATTGCCATCATCATCTACCTCATCCTTCTCCTTCACCCGTGTCGCCAGTGGGTGCCATTGTCTCCCAAAGTCACACATCTTCTCCAAGTCTCACAATTGAGAACATCTGTAGGCAACTGCCAAACACACACCACACACAGCAATGTTGTTGAAGTAGGAGATGTGTGCAGTTGTCCCTTTCTGAAACTTTGCTTAAACTTTCCCCTGCTGACTGTTGACATTCAATCCTATCTTTGTGTTTTTTGATCACATGGCCTACATTGTTTTCAGTTTTCTTCTGTTGATCCCTGTGAACAGTTGGTGCTTAGCATTTCAGTTCATTTAACATGCTGTGGTTTGTTCTTGTGTCTGTCCATTTTGATTCTGGAAAGTCGTCCGTAGAACCTCTTTTCTGTTGCATTGATTATATTTTTCTTCATCCTTTCACAGTTATCCAGGCTTCACAGCCATTCTGTGTTGTTGTCCACCATGAAAATTCATACTCGCATGCACAGCACACACGCACGCACGCATGTACACACACACACACACCACACACCCACACACACACACACACCACACACACACACACCACACACACACACACACACACACACACAACATCAGTTTATATGGGGAGCAATTCAGGTAATTTTATTGAAAATTCTCTTAAATGCATTGAGTCACACAATTTCTGTGCTGGCCTCTGCCGGGTCGTCCACACCACCACCACTGGTTTTTGGCTTACTTTTGCCACCTGGGACACAGTCCCTCCATGTGGCCAGCCAATCGCTCATGTACGTCTTTCATCAGTATGTTCGTTTCATGCCGCTCCATAATCAACATGACTTTCACATAATTCAGAGCTACATAAACAAAAAATGCCAACATGCAGCAGCAAAAGTACAAAATTCTCTTCATTCATTTCACCTTCTAAATCATCGTTATAAGAATCACAAAAACCTGAAAGTGTATCATATAAAATGTCGTTTTCCCAGTTTCCTCAACTTCATTGGTGCTAAGTTCTGTGGCGCGCTATCAGACTTATTACCACCAACAAGCCCATCAAGTCCATCATTTGTATCAGAAGCACTACTGTCTGGTGTGATCAGTATGATTATTACGTCTAACAGGAGTGTTTAATTGAACATCACGACTGTCACTAACAGAGTCCGAACACAAAGGACTACGGAGAAGTGGCGGCTATCGATCTGAATCAAGTTCAACAGAATCACACACAAAAGACAATTTTTGCGCTTTGGCTTCGTTTTCGCCGAAAATCACAGCAGCCTGATCACAGGCTTTCAAAGTCTCAGAAACAAATTTTCGTATACGTCTGTTTTTTTCAACCAGTACGAAGACATGTTTTAAAAAAAGAAAAGTACACAACAGCTACCCTTTTAAAAAATGGAGAAAAGGTCCAAAAAAGCCCACTGTAGTTGACACACGTGTTCACAGCTGCTTTGCACCGGCGAACAAGAAACGCAAACGGCACGACTCCGGTCATGAAAAGTGTCGACCACCACACAAAATTCCGGATCGGAAAATCTCATGTAAATACGAAAAAAAAAGACATAAAACAATCAAAACATGTGCACATTCTCGTGTTTTCTATCATTTATTTCTGGTGATTACGCAGCTAGAATACTGTAGAATGTGAAACAAAAGAAAAACATAAAGAAAAAATGGAATTGAGATTTGCGCTAAATATAGAACAGTTTGGTTGGCCTGATGACTCAGCGCTTATGGGAGGTAGAGCCGCGTGCTAGGGTGGCAGCTAGGGCTGGTGCTAGAATCTAGCGTTGTTCCCTAGGTTCAGCACTTGCTTGAGTGACCCGTGGTAGTACCTACCTAGAAACTTAGCTAGGCACCCTAGGTGCAGCACGCTGGCTTGGTGGCATGGCCAGTGCCAAGCTTGAACCTAGATTGGGTTTCCAAGACAAAGCGGATGAGCCTAGGATATCTTAGGGACAACCGAGCTGGATCTGGCCTAGAAATCTAGGTGGGCCCTAGGACCCTTGCTGTCTGGGTATTTATTCAATAACGCCAACTAAAAATTAAAAAAAAAAGTACATGAAAAAAACATTTGCATGTTTTTTTTATCCAATGTAGCAGACAGCAGAGTACTGACCCCAATAGTAGCATGATTGTAGTTCTCTCGGCCTTGCACTTCATACGTGGTAAGGATGACAGTAGCCCCATCTATGTCACCAGCCAAAGAACTCTCCAAAATGACTCTTGTCCACCCGGGTTCAGGTCCAAGTTTTGTCCATCGCCAACTACCTTCAAAACCCTCAATGCGACAGAAGCCCATATTCAGTCTTCAACAGACATCAGTGAATAGCAACAACAGCTTTTCTGTCCACCACCTTGATCATGAAATAGTCTGTTATCCACAAAAAATTAAGTATGATGTTCAGATATGAATTAACAAATGTTGAGACTTAATTCCTATATGCTTTCAAGACAATTTGATAAAAGCCAAAAACACATAACCTTTCACATACCTACAACCCATGTCAGACCTATAAAATACAATCAACACACACACCTCAAATACACACACATTTAGCATAGGCACAAAATACATATACCATATAATACATATATACAATCATCCTTATGTACACATGTCAAGCACAAGCACATGCACACACACAACACACACACATACGCCACAACATATCCAACAAAGCATGCACAAGCAATTCTGCTCATACGCACGCACACACAACACAAAAATACATGGGACACACACACACAAAACATATATATCCACAAGCATGCCCTCACACACACAACCACACCACACACACACAACAGCACCAACACACACACACAATGGGACACACACTCCCCAACCCACACACACACACACACCACACAAACCACACACACAACACACACACACACACCACACACACACAAACACCACACACACACACACCCACCCTTTCACCACCAATGGCTACCACTAATTCTACACTTTTCCCAGGAGGCCTCCATCACCATCTGCGTTTCTGCCGCAGAGAGCGGTTTACTGTGAAGTGTCTTCGCATCAAACTTGGTCTGCACTGTTTTGGCTGAAACAATGAAACATCATCAATATCCAACCTTGGTCCGTATTTCACGCTATGTCCTTAGCATTTTCCTTCAAACCTTGGTCTGCACTGTGTTTTGGCTGAAAACAATCAACATCAAATCCTTTGCGGTTAGTGTGCGCCATGTCTTAGCATCAATTTTGGTCTGCTACTGGTGTTGTTGGCTGAAAACATATCACATCCAAATCCAGCGTTACTCGCACTATGTCTTTGGCATCACAACTTTGGTCCTCTGCACGGTTTTGCCGCTGAAACAAATCACATCAATATCCATGTTGGTTATGCGCTATGATCTTAGCATCAAACTTGGTCTGCACTGCATTTTTGGCTGCAAAAACCAATCACAGTCAAACCCCTGCGGTTACTGCGCTATGTCTGTAGCATCAAACTTGGGTCTGCACTGTTTTGGCTTGAAACAATCACCCACATCAATCCCTCGCCGGTTACTGGGCTATGTCCTTAAGCATCCAAACTTGGTCTGGCCACCTGTTTTGGCTGATAACCAACAATCATCCAAAATCCATGATGGTAGTGCGATATGTCTTTAGACAGCAACTTGGTCTGCACTGTTTTGGCTGAAAACAATCACATCAAATCCCTGCGGTTTATTGCGCTATGTCTTAGCATCAACTTTGGTCTGCCTTTTGCATGTTTTGGCTGAATGAATCAATACATCAAATCCCTGCGGTTACTGCGCTTAGTCTTAGCACATCAAAACTTGGTCTGCACATGTTTGGATTTGAAACAATCACATCAAATCATGCGGGGGGGGGGGGTGGGGATTTGGCTGAAACTGATCACATCAAATCCATGGGGGGGGGGGGGATTTGGGTGAAAACAATCACATCATACTCCTATGTGGGTTATTGCGCACTATGTCCTTAGCAATCAAAAATAAAGTTTAAAAGAAAACATCATAGTTTTCTACCAGACAAAAGGTTTTTTTCTATTATATAACACATTAACAAGACGAACAGACGCATTTCGGCTCTCTTAGTCTTCTTCAGGAAAGATAAAGAACTTTCTGGAACAACGAAAATGGAAGAGCAAGGAATCACCTTATCTTCTCAAAGTGGGGGCAAAATGGAGTCACCTCACTTTTACAGTCTAACCATTCAAGAAAAAAAAATGCATCATTTTGGAATCAAAAGATTTTTCCTCAACTATTTCAGTCTCTCTATCCTACGTCCTCCAGCACATCTGATGATAATTAAATCACTGCCAAACCTCGTGAGCCCGCAACGGGTCCATGCGAGACCCGTAGGATGAATCTCTGACAAATCCCGCTGTTGTTACACTTATACCACTTACATAAGTCCAATCACTGAACCAAATCCTTGCCGCATGCGTACAACTTTATAGCACTAGACAGAAGGTCTCAGTCGACCAAGTCCCCCCTGCATGTGTACCCTGATAGCACTAGACGGAGGATTGAATTAGCTCACCAATCCGTTTGCATGTGGACACTTATAGCACTATAGAGGGATCATCATCTCACCCATCCTGCTGGTGTGGTACCACTTAAGAGCAACTCATAGAGGACTCATCCATCTTACCATACTGCTGGGTGTTAACTTATAGCACTATAGAGGATCAATCATCTCACCATCCTGCTGCGTTGTAAGACCTTTGCCCGTCGGGGTCCGGCGAGGCCAGGCCCCGCCCCCTGACACAGACCACTTGAGTCGGACGGCTCCGCCCCCTCCACCCACCGGGTCCCTTGGTGTCTGAAGGGTATCCCTTCCTTTCTTCAGAAACCCCACCGCGTTCCCTCATGGATTTCCCGCTTCGTCTTGTGGAGCCTCTCTTGCCGTTCCCACACCCACAACTCCGGACAAGCTGTTTGTTCGATGATGAAGGAATCTGTGCATAACACCATGCAGGGTCCAGGCTGACCTGAAACAGTTTTCGCAAGATACTGCCCATCTTGATACAGGTTTATCCTAACATTTTAACAATACCCCAAATGCTTTTTTTTCTGTGTATTGCAATGCTTTAGTAGCACCATTTCCAAGTAACGTTTTTCCAGAAACATTCTTTTTTCAATCTTCAAGTGTTTTCAGGTCATTCTTAAACCTCCTCTGAATGTCAGTCTTTTGAAAGATTAGTGCTCTAAAAAAGATACGCTTTGGTAGCAGTTTGGTCAGTGTCAAGTCCTAAAAACAGTTTTTCTCTCTTCTCTCTATTTTGTTTACATCAACAGTTATTAATAGTGTTTTTTTACATTTGAATGAAGAAATAATCGACCAAAATGGTTTATCCCCCTTCAACAAGACAATCTCTTCTTCGTTTCTGGAAACTTGTATCTGTACTTACTGTCCGCTTGGTACTCCTTTTATTCCCTCGACAATCATTTTAAACCATTGGTATCCTGCAAGCACCTAACAGCTACATTATCAAAAACAAGCCATTATCCTTTGAAGTGAAATGCTGAAGGCACACTAGGACAGTGGGTTATAAAAAACAGAATCTTTAAAGCGTTGCACAATGCCGTTGTGTGCAATTAGCAAATGGCTCTGAGTGAATATAATCAACATGTATAGTTTTTCCCGTTTACCCTCTTCCTCACCTGTCAGTCCCTGTTGATCTGTATGCTGTCCCTCTGAAGGAGGAAGTTTTGTGTATTATTCTGCCCAGAACAATTCTCTGTGGTCCTTGTTCAACCAGCACTACATGCTGCTCACAGAATCTTGCTCACCTGACTTCATTTCAGATAAATCAACAAAACCGTTTACATCAGACACAAGCTCTGTCTTGAACCTGTGTACTCATGTAATAAACAAACAAAAACCTTTACCTCAGCCACAAGATCTTGCAAACCTGCTTCGCTCAGTATAATAAAAAAACAAAAAAACCTTACATACAGACCAAGGATCCTATTCCTTAACCCTGCTAAGCTTTAGTGTACTTAACCAAACAAAAACTATTACATCAAAGACACAGCATCTTTCCTTTAACCTGCTTTAGGCTTAGAGTAAAAACAAACCAAAACTCCTTACATCAGAAAAAAAGATCTTCTTACCTGCTTATCGCTTAAGTGGAAATAAACCCACAACAACTCTTACAATCAGACCACAAATCTTTCTTGCTGCTTAGTTTAGCGTTAATCACAAACACACACCTCTTACCACAGACACAGCATCTTTATGAACCAGGGGGACCAACTTTGACCTCTTGTATCTTCAGTGGTTCCGTCTTCCTCGCGACACTGGACCGAAATCATTTATTAAAGGTAACCCTTTTCTCTTTCAAATACCAGACATCAATATTTTAAAAGACATTAATTTATTACAATATCAATGGCTGAAAAACTGCTTTAACTGCCCTGAAAACAGGTTTTATCAAGGACAATGGAGAATGGTTTTTACCTAAGCAAAATTATTAAGTCAGCACAGAACCCTTTTTCAGAATTGACCCCTGCACAGATGAAAGTAAAAACACCTTTCGATCTCATGTTCCTGGCTAACTTATGAGATCAGTAATTAACAAGATTGTTCCACCACCAAGCCCACAAACCAGCTAACTGGTAATAGCGAATAGATCCCAACCTTTTCAAAAAAAAAGGGAACAATTCCAATCACCCCACACCACCGAACCAGTCATGACCATTTTTTAAGCTTTTTTCTCTCCTGCCGCCACATTATTTGCTATGTCCAATTTGTGGTTTGTCAGGGTGGCTGGAATTTTTTGAACAGTGATTCTGTACGCATAACACTGGCTTTTTCATGTGCTGCTTGTTAAAACCGTCCAGACCCACAGGGGACCCGAGTTTTCTTTTGACGCGACAACTGTTGTCAGGAAAGGGTTAATCCGCACTGCATTGCTTGCCCTGCATTGGCTGAGAGGTTTATTAGCCGGAACCAGTGGAGAGGACATAAAGAAATGACAGTCAGGGAAGGAAACAGCAACAACATTCAACATTTTCAGTGACAATACTTTTGGCAAATTGGAAAGAACCAGTAACTGTCTCTCAGTGACAATTACTTATATCAGTGGACAATACTGTTGGCAATACTGTTTGATGTTAAGTTAGTCTCAGTGACATACTTACTTGGCAATCAGGGAAGGAACAGAGTATCTCGCCTTAGTTGGACAATACTTTGGCAATCTCCTGGACTAAATGGTACCTGTTCTCAGTGACAATACTTTTGGCAATCAGGGAAAAGTACAGTTGTTTCTAAGTGAAACTTTCGCAATCAGGAACAGGAACTGGTCTCTTATACTACTTTGGCAAATCTGGCCATAACTGTCGCAGAGACAAAGTTTGCATCTGGAAAAGTGACTCTTCTATGACCTTGGCAATCTGGACCATCCCTCTATAGCTTTAACATCTGGTATCAGAGCAGATGTATCTGGAACTTGTCTCTTAATACTCTGACCAATCTGGCCATCAGAAGGCAGTTATGTCTCTGGAACTGTCTCTTAATATCTGGCCAGCTGGCCATCCGAGAGCAGTAATGTCTCTGGAACTGTCTCTTTAATACTCTGGCAATCTGGTCCATCAGAGAGCAGTCAAGTCCTGGAATGTCTCTGGAACTCCGGCCACTCTTAAATACTCTGGCATTGTCTCATGTACCATCAGAGAGCCGTAGAGTAGTATGTCTCTGGAAAACTGTCCTCTTAACCCCTTCACTGCCACATTATAACAGCACATTTGAAAACCTGTAATGCCAAGGTAAAAAATTCAGCTTTTCTGGGGTAGGGTTCAATAAAATGGGTTGCTACTCACGTTATTTCTTGAACAGATCTCTCTGATGTTTTGTATGTTTTTGTTGTTATACATTTGTCTTCAATGTCTGTCAAATGACTTGATTATGCGGATAATTAGTATAGCAGAATTTGAACCCTAATATAAAAACTTTTTTTTACAAATAAAAATAACAGTTTCCCGAGTATACACAAACACACTGCACCAAATCGAATGAGTCAAAAACACGGTAAAAAGTGGTCCTGCTATTTATTCAACATCAACACTAACATGACCCTGGACATCATCCAATAATCCCAAGGAAGGAATCTTGTTCTTGATGACAATCTGCTCATAACTGGGGGTACTGGTATTTTTTAGGTAAACAAGGGGCATAAATCATGCTTTTCATGGTATGTTCACTAACATGTTACATTACTCATCCCATTTATTGAATTATTTGTTAGATTGTTTTGTTGGGATTACTTCCTTAGACCCTTTGTCTACAATTTTTCACATCAGTCTAAATTTTGATTTGTGTGGGCAAATAATGATCGGTTTTCACACTAATACCATATGATAAAACGTTTTTGTTTTTTGTTTTCAATTTTGTGACAAGTTTTACAAAAATTCCCCACATAAAGCCCACTAAACACAGCAAAAATACCTTTTGTTGTTTGCTCAACAAACATTACAAAACACCTGGGAGTCCATCTTGTTGTCCATAAATGTCCCTCTGTTGTAACAAACTGTATGTTTCTGGGGGGTACCCTAATTCTACTAAAAGGGGCATGAATATTACTATTTGGGGTAGGTTCAGTAACCCTCATCACTGTTTATTTATATTTGTTGACATATGACTTATATTTTTATGGCTTTCTCTCTTTCTTATACCCCAAGCTATGATGCTGTGTAGCAATAATGTAGTATTGTTGGCCATTAGGGGATGACAGGGATATAATGAATGGTGGTTTTTACGAAAAAAAAACACAATTTAAAGTCATATATAAAAACAATTGCACCATATAAATCAGTGAAAAACAATGAAAAGTGGTGTGACTAATTAATTCAACATTCAGCACTAAACACATGACCGTCATATAAATCCCAGGGAATGTTGTTCTTGATAACAATCTGCTCATAATTGGGGGTACTATCTTTTTAGGTAAAACGGGGCAATTGGCATCATTACATTTTCATGGTATGTTCACTAACATGTACATTACTCATCCATTTATTGAATTATTTGTTAGATTGTTTTGTGAATTACACTTCCTTAGACCCTTGTCTACCCATTTTCACATCATTCTAATTTGATTTTTGTGGGCAATAATGATCGTTTCAACTACTAACATTGACAAAAACAGTTTTTGTTTTGTTTTTTTTCAGTTTGAGAATTTTCACCAAAAATTCACATATGAAAAAAGCCCACTAAACACAGCAAAAAACCTTTTGTTGTTTGTTCATCACAACATTACAAACACCTGGGAAGTCATCTTGTTTGTCACTAAATTTTGCCCCTCTGTGTACATATCTGTATGTTACTGGGGGGTACCCCTATTCCTACTAGAACTGGGGCATAAATTTTTACTATTTGGGGTTCGGTTCAGTCATATCACCTCAATCACTGTTTATTTATTTATTGACATATGACTTAGATTTTATGGCTTCTCTTTACCTTTTACATAAAGGTATGATGCCTATACAGTATAATGTGATTTATGTTAGCCATTTGGGGGGGGGTGGGGGGGGGGGGGGGGGTCCCAGGGGGGTTGGGACAGGGATATAAACATGGGGTGGTTTTACAAAAAAGAAAAGTTTCTGAAAACACATACACATGTTACAAAACAAAACAAAAAACCTGTAAACACTGACAAAAAAATTCTGTGGAATTGTTTACACAACATCACTGGTAAGTGTAAGTACACAGTGTGGTCCAAAACCAAACTGTTATAGCATATACATACTGGCAAAGGTTCTAACTGACAACCATGGGAAAAAAAAGTCTGAAAAAAAAAAAAAAAACAATTGTCTTGTTAAAAAAAAAACAGAGCCCCCCCCCCTCCCCCACACACAACCCACCACACACACACACACAGAGTATCCGTGCTGATCCACACAAAACACTGTAGGAACTGTGGGGTGTTGAGTTTATATAAACATATTGTACTCCACATTAACTGCCATGCTGTTCTATAGAAAATCCGCACTTGCGGGTAACTAACTTCAAAGGCTTTTGACATAATCCTCAGTTGTTCTGCAAATCCCTGCCTTCATAACTTTAGGGGATGGTGTTTTTTTTTTTTTTGTTTGGTCCAATTGTGTGTTCAAAGAAAAACACACAAGGGAATTCATTTTTGACTAACTTTCACACGTGCAGTTCCTTCCACTGATGCACTCTGGTCTGGTTAACAGCATCACACAAATAGTGAACACCCACGCATGGGGGAGAAAAACAAAAACCCTGTAGGAATGGAAAAACTAAGAACACAAAAAAAAGCAGAAGAGAAGAAATGTAACAACTAGAAAAAAAAAAGAATACACGACAGAGATGATTACCTACTCCCAATACACAAACATGGTGTGGATAGTCCATGAAACACTGGCCTAAAGCAACAATCCAGGCTGTGAGTGGGCCAGGGGGTCGGCAATTAGTAGCGGGATTCCTTCCGCATGTTGAGTTTCTTGGTAACAAAATATCGAACATCTTCTTGGAAATTAGGCAGCCGTGGTTTTTGGGTTGTCGTTTGGCTAGTGGGATAACAAGTGGTGGTTAGCGACCCAACCTGCACTTCGTCATCTGTTTTGCAATGCCTCTTCCACAGCAGGCACCTGGTCGGCCCAATCCCAGGAAGTGATGATACTATCGCCCATGAAAACCTAAGAAATTTTTACAGGAGTCATCACCTCTTGACATTCTGCAAAATAAAGGCATTGCGGCCGGCCAACCTGACAGAAAATGGAAAATAATTTCTTCGTCCCATGTTCTCCGACTTGCGGGTGCGTCATACGGGGAAGCAGCTGGTTCTTTGTTTTTGTGTGACCCCACCCTCGTCCCGTGTGTGTACTGCCGATGAACGGACACCGGACACCGGTATTTTCTTCGTCCATTCAGGCTTGCGGGTGGCAGTCCCAGATGGGAAGCATCTGTTTCTTGTATTTTGTTGACCCCCAACCCCATTTCCTGTTGTACTTGGTTTTAAACGGACGGACACATGGGTGATACCTGGTCGTCCCCACTCTGAACTGGTGGCCTCCCAAGTGTGGCCGTTGCACAGTATACAGCGATCCACCACTTTTTGTTGCTGTGGTACTTGTGGGCCGATGAGCTGTTTGTCACCACAAAGCCGCAGCTGATGGTCCCAGGCCCAGCTTCACACATCATAGCCTCGTTCTGGCATAACCCCTGTTTCTCCCGGACGGTGCCGCAGGCCCCAAGGTGTGTCCTTTCCAGTAGGTACGCTAACGTCCCCCCCTCAGACCTACGTAAACCATTTGTTTTTTTGTCCGTGTAGACATGGGAAGCCCTTTTTCCAGGAGAGGGGGCTACCCGGTACAGCACCATTTTTTTCTCACTGGCGAGGAGAACGTTTGGTTTTTGTCTGCATTTCACAGACTTCCAGGGCCGTCTGGCACCTTATTGAATGGGGTCCCCCTCCCCTTCCAGCATACCACCTTTAGCGTAGCAGTACCCATCAACTTCCCCTTGACACCGCCATCACTCACAGCACCGGTATATTGTTTTATTCCACCCGAGGCACACATTTCAAGGGTAATTATGACGAAAATATCAATCTATCCCTTCCAAAAGCAAGGGAGACTTTCGTCAAAACCAACACTGCCCTTGCCAGGGCCTCCGTACCACTTCCTGTAACTTCCTCATGCAGACACTGATCCGAATGGGGGTCCGAATCTTTGTCGAGCCGGTCCCCGGAACCTGGGATCACTGCACTGGCCATCCCCTGCATTGTCGTTTGAAAAATGCAGAAACTGAAGAAGAATCTGAAAATACAAATAAATAATTCAAGATCAGTAGCCACCCCACACCTGGCACAACACACCCACACACCACACCACACACACACACACCCACACACACACACCACAAATCCTACACACACACACACACCCAACCCACACACACTCCCCACATACCATTTCACAAACCCACTCTAACAATAGCACACACACAACACACACACACACACACACACATAAATAAACCACACATTGGTACAAAACAAGTGGCTTTTTGTTTTTTGTTGAAACAAAATGAATTTTTTTTGTTTTTTTTTTTTTTTTTTTGCTTCCAACTCTGGCGCCCACCTCAGAGGCAAGTAGTGCACCCCTGGCCCGCTCATTCCGACACCCCGTCCACAGCCCAGCCCCCCGGCCGGCCCCCGCCGCAGCCCCGCACCGGCACATCCACAGGGAGCATTCAATGTCAAGTTTCGTCTAAGAGGCCAAAACCCACCGGAAGGAGACACTGCAACTTGCTGCCGAAGTCACTTCGTGTGGTGTTCAGTGGCTGCTGGTTTCTGATCTAACATACGCAGGACAACCCACCTACTAAGCCCCCTAATGAACGACAATAACTGCCTTAGTCGCGGAGCCTGCGTCGTGAGTGAGCGCTCCCCTCCTAGTGCGCCACCACATCCGTCCCAACGGACAGCCCCCGTGCACTCCGCCGATACCGTTGACCCCGACGGAACCAAACCAAGGCCACAGACGTGAAGAGGACCATCGAAACTGAGGTCACCATGTAGTAAGCAGGGCATGAAGGGCCACAGAAGAACTTTTGAGACTTTTTTTTTTTTTTTTAATGCTGATCGATGACAAATGAGGATGATGAATGATTAAGATGATGCTAACGGATTTCCATTTCGGTCTGAGGCTACATGACAGGGCTGTACTCTACGCTCCTTTCATAATATATCCGGCGTCAACCAGGCCCGAGAGATACATCCACACCTGCAGTGTTTGGTCAGGGAATGTTGAGCAACACTCTCAGAAACGCATCCATTAATTGGATGAACTCGACTGTGTGGTCCCCAGTCTTCCCCATCGAGGTCCGCAGCAAAACTCAACTCTGGGTAGACCGAGGGATTCGATGAGAACCCACCGACCTTACCCAGCCCGGGAGTCCCCACCGCGACCGTTAACCACTTGCGCCACGGCGCTGGCCTACAAATAATTTTTTGTATGAAAGCCTTGCGTACAGAAATGCAAATAATCCTTTTTCACAACTGGAACACACATGCCACAAACCCACCCACACACACACGCAATTATATAAAACAACAAAACAAGTATCACACACACTGAAATAAAATAAAAAAGCAACCCACTGTGGCCAAAACCAACAATGCTTTTCTGGTTTTTCACAAATGACAACCCTTGTATGGAAAACTTTGCACACCGAATAAAAATGCCCTTTTATTGCCCACATTTTCGCACACACGCACACCCACCACACACACAACACACACCCACCCACACACCCACACACCCACACACACCAAACACAGTCCCCCACCTTATCCATACAGTTTTTTTACGATGTGTTTCCTAACATGTAACCCTTTTTCAATAGGAAAACAGGGCAAAGAAGAGACAATATGGGAAAATGAAATAGTGGGGAGGGATGGAGAATCAAGCAGTAAAACAAAACAAAGAGAAAAAAGAGATCTGAAAAATAAGCCCGCTTCACTGGGCCTGGTTTTTAGTTTCCCCCCCGGTTTCTCCTGGGCATGAACCACGACACTTGCTAGACTGGAAACTTCGTACAGCAAGCCTTGCGTTAGTCCAGTACAAGTCAAAAGGGAAGGGCAGGCGCACACAATCCCTATAAAGAACAACAGGCCCAGGAAACTTCCTGCATTTCGCACCCAATCCCACTTGTTCCTCTCCCACTTGTTGGCCCTTGGAAAGCTGGAAGTAAGAGTGGGGTGTTGCTTCCCGGAAAATGTTCAATCAGCATTGTTTAAACAGGGTTGTTGAACAAAACCCAGAATGGTTTTCACCAAGGTCAGCAAAAATAAAATTCTAAACAGTCCAAACAGGGGATGAAAAGGTAGCGAACAAGTTGGGAATTTGGACCCCTATGGAATATTTTCCGTAAAATTCCTTACATTAGGGTGGGGGATCTGTGCATCTAGCATCTCAATCCACTCCTCTGAAATTCCAGATGTGCTGGACCAACGCCCCCATGCCCCCACGCTTGCCACGGGACCCTTTTGCTAGTAGTCCTGCGGGACCCTGCCATGGTCCAGGGACCCCGTCTCGCTTGAGTCCCGGGAGGGGGTTGCAGGTGTGTTACTTCCTGCTGGCAATGGGAATCTGCCATCGCCCCCTGCTTCGTCACCCTCCGATAGATTGCGCTTTCTTCCCTTACTGACTATCACGGTGGACCGACAAAAAAAACAACGGAGCTACGTTCAATCAACCCGCCAAAACCTATCTCACGAGTATAAAAGTGGATGGTGCTTGATGCCCAGTCTGTCCCTCCCTCCTCATCCATCACTCAATATTCGGAAACATCCGAACCCTCCAAAGGTCTTCTTGCCCAACCACTGGTCGTTCGGTCGTTTTAGAATTTCATCTAAGACCATCAAGCGTGAATAATCGCTTTGAAAACGGGAGGACGAACTCGACGATGTGCTGTATGTGCGTGCTGCATGTTTGGAGTACGCTCAATCAGCTTCTGAACCTCTCAACTTTAATTTGCAATAACTCTATAGGTCAGCGAACGTTCACGTGAGGGGCAAGGCCTGTTGCTTCTGACATCAGTAGAATAGGTGAAAACCATTTTTACACGGGTCGTCTCCCATTTAGATTTTTCTGCTTTTCTATGACGAA
The DNA here is from genome assembly GCA_016801955.1 of Conus betulinus. Lineage (NCBI taxonomy): Eukaryota > Metazoa > Mollusca > Gastropoda > Neogastropoda > Conidae > Conus > Conus betulinus. The sequence goes on from JADBJO010023002.1 coordinate 20,263, forward strand.
GTTGGGATGTGAGGTGCCCATCCGGGCGTAGCGATTTTTTTGGTTTTTCACGACGTGGCGTTTATTCGTCTCAGGCAGGGAAACAGCTTAATACTTTGCCAATCTGGCCATCGAAGAGCAGTATGTCTCTGAAAAATACTCTGGCAATCAGGAAATAGAACCTGTCTCAGTGAAAAATTGTATGCAATCAGGGGAGCATTATAACTCTCGTCTGTGATGGACAATCACAAGAGGGACAGTAGCCTGTCCTCGGTCAACAACATTTTGGCAAACAGGAGGAGGAACAGAAAAATGTCTTGCATGGCCTACATATCATGTTTGCCAATTCACCAACAGCACCCCTCAAATCCTATTGGGCAATTTTCAGTCTATGGTTCAAGCTGCTCTGGTGGCGACCTAAAAATTTCCATAAGCAGTCAAGATTCTGTCCACTGTACACAGAGTCTAATGTGCAACACAGAACACACGTTGAATGAAAACAACATAGGGAGACAGCACTGGTCAGCATCAGGCACCATCTGTCATCCTCGCACACCATGTCTGCCTATGAGTCAAGTTAGATGTGCTTTAGTTTCACTTTGTACATGCCCTTTTCATAGCCAGAATGCATTATTTCATGAGTAATGCTTCCAAGCCTCCACACAAGTGTGGATCACATTTGTTATCCGAAGAAACAGGCAACCTGGGGAAATGATGGCAACCTCAACTTTCCCCATTTGGAGCCTGGTTTTGGTTGCTCCTGGGTCTGGTTGGCCGTGTCTCAGCTCTCGTCTAAGCAGTGCTCACAACACCCCTATGTTTCTAGGGATTGTGTTATACTCCCTGTTTGGCTAAGTATACTTACCATGTCAGACCATAGCATTAAACGGCTGTCAGTCAGCTCCGTCAGGCCGAAGTTTTGTGGCCAATGCAGTCATAAGATAGTCACGTGACGCCCACCCTACTTCCGCCTACGGAAATTCTTTTCTTGCTCAGAAATTATAGGCCAGAGATGAGTGAAATGGACCTCTCTTCTACTGAATGTCACTTCAGTGTGATGTTGATGGCTGCATGTTATCTGGAACTGCTGATGAACATTGTGCTTTTTTCTAGTGCTCTGGCGTATAACTGTCAGTGTCTCGTTTATTTTTGGCTCTTCATATTTCAGTAGTTTGCAGGCACATTGGGCACTCTACAATGATGACTTGCCTCCCTTGACTATGACGACAGCTTTATTTGATTCTTTCAGATATCTGAGACACCTGAGTATTCCAGATTCGCTGTGTGGATATAGCATTGTCCCATATAGTCGCCGTCTGGGTTTTAGCTCATATTGTATTTTTCCTGTGTATGTTTGCCTGCAAATTTGCTTCAAATGATTACATCTATCAATAAGTTTATGTGTTCATCCACATCTATCTGTGCTTTTCTGGATATCAACAAGATTATGCAAACCTAATGGACACGATTTGAATGAATTTGGTGGAAACATGGAATACGTTCCAGAACGAAGTGTGTCAATTTTGCTGCGGATCAGTTTTGAGGATACTGATCAAAGAGCGGTTCCAGGATCCGTTTTTAGTAAGATTAAGCATACGCTAGGCGCCGTGGCGAAGTGGTTAGCGTCGCGGGAATCCCGGCGGGAAGGACGTTGGTTCGATTCCCATCAAAGCCACGTATTTGTGGAGTTTTCTTTTTCTTTTTTCTTTTTTTTTTTTCTTTTTTCTTTTTTCTTTTTTTTTTTTTTTTGCACCGACCGACTCTACCCAGAGCTGAGTTTTGCTATGGGCTCAACTGGGAAGAGTGAGACTTCAGAGAGCTTTTCATTCCCTTAATGAATGTCGTTGAGATTGCAGCCCAAATCTCCTGACCAAGGCTGCAGATGTCTGTAACTCAAAGGCTGACTGATGCCGGGATACATTTGAAAGTAAGCGTGGAGTACAACCCTGTCACGCAGTCTCAGACCAGTATAGAAACCCCTAGGGTCATCTTCATTATCCCCATCCTTTTCCATGAGCATAAATTAAAGAAAACAATTAAAAGAAAAATTAAGCAGTCACTACTGAACCGATGTCAACAGGACATAGCGGAAAGCTGGAAAAAAGGCGAGGGGACCGACCTTATAGAACTGTGACACGGAGCTGTGGCGCGGAGCTTCGGTGCGAACACGATCAAAGGGTGGTTACAGGATCTTTTGGTCCCGATGTAGGTTTCCGCGCTCCTCCTGAATACTCTTCATGCGTTGGCCCCGTAATAAAAGAACAGTAGTCGTTTTCTGAATTTTGTAGTATTTACGCAATTTATGAGTTAGAAAAAATAACGACACCCCCCCCCCCCCCCCCCCCGGCCCCGTAATAAAGGAACCGCCTTCCTTGTTCTGAAGTTTTGTAGCTTTAGCAATTTATGCCCCAGACAACGACCCCCCTCCCCCCCTTCCCCGCTTAACCCATCGCTTGGCACAATAGAAAAAAAATGACTAACAATATAGAATGTTTTCCAAAAAGTGTTTCCATCACTTGGAACATAAAGAGGTTAGACATGGAACGAGTTTACTGAGAGGATGGAGCCGAAGAAAAGACGCCCCCCGCGTCATATCCAGCTTATGCGCGGTTTGAGCTGGGAATCAGAGAGTCTCGAGAAGAAGAACTTAGCGAGACAAAATGGACTAAAATCGAGAGGGTTTCCAAACAGCCTGTTCCATCACTGTGGAAAGCATAAATATGTTAGGACATGGATAGAGGGAGCGAGAGAGATTGGGGAAGGAGAGAATGCATACTTAGGGGGTGTGGGGGGGGGTGGGGGTGGGGGGAGGGGTGCTGCCGGGCAGAGGTTGTGAATAAGAGAGAGGGGGCAGAGAGGGGAGGGGGGGGGGGGGGTGGGTGTCGAAGGGCGAGTGTGTGTGAGAAGGGGCAAGGAGTGTCGTGTGTAAATTAGTATATCTTTATGTATTCGTGCTCGAATATTATTAGTCCTGTTCATGTCGCAGTGCTATTTTAGCCTGGCAAGGGACAGCGAAAAAATGTTTGTTATTTGAAAAAAAAAAAATGCATTGTGTTAGGTGCCAGTTTGTTACATATAGCAAGAATTTGGCAGAATAATAAACAAGTATCAATTAGGTAATAAACATCTGACGTAGTTACCAACAGTAAAATACTTGCCAAGGTTTTTTACCTTTATGCATATGAATTGTCATAACGTTGTGAAACAAACGGTTCACAAAATGTACACCATTAAAAAAGAAAAAAATCAAAAGTGAAAAGTTTTTTTTAAGGGATCGAGTAACACTAACCCGAGAGCAGGAAACGACCATCCCACAAACACTGCTATGCACATTAAGTTTGTGCCTTTAGCCCAGCCTACTCTAGACTTGATTATTGCAACGCCCTTTTAAGCGGGATGCCCTAAGAGATCTATATATAGTCTACAAAAAGGTGCAAAATTCCGCTGCAAGACTAGTATTTAAGGCTAAAAATAGAGATCATTTGTTACACCTCTGTTACACATCCTACACTGGTTGCCCAGTTGAAGCATGCTTCAGTGGAAGCTATCACTCCTTTGCCACGATTTCTTCTCAAAGTCTTCTCTCCATCTATTTTTCCGATCTGCGTCCATTTACTCACCAGCCCGACCACTTCTACTCCGTTCGTCTACTAAGGATCATCTTACTTTGTGCATTCCTAAGGACTCGTACTAGTGACTTTTTGGGCGAACGTTCTGTTTTTTTTTTATATTTGCTGCCCAAGACAATTGGAATTCACTGCCCAGAATCTAATCCAGCTAAGTGTTCATCCAAAATTTATCTTTTAAAAATGCAATTGAAAACATATTTTTTTAATAATATGGCTCATTATTGAATTCCCAAATAAACACCCAATCTTTCCTAATGTCCTTAGTTTTACAAAACAAAACCGATTATGTAAATCAATCACATATTTATATTCTTGCCATAATGCTCTGTGTTGTTTGTGTGTGATGCTGTGATGTGTGTGTGAATAGCCGGATCGTGTGTGTGTGTGTGTCGGTGGTGTATTTTTGGTGCTGGTGTGTGTTTGAACACGGTTTGACACCTTAGTCATGACTCATATGTTTTACAAATGACTATAACTCTTCTATGTGTGGAATTTTACTTGGTTCTAATTTGGTCTTGTTCAGTTTAAATCGCTTTACGGGTTATGTGTTCATAAGTGAGCAATAACTATATCATATTCGTGGTTTTCTTGTACCTTTTCTCTGTATGTTTTCATGTAAAGCGTTGAGTAGCGCGTCGTAAGACCGCGCAACTACTGTGCGCGATACCAGTCCCCGCACATTCTTATTAGATATTAATTTATTACTTATATATTAGTATCATAAAACAGGTTGGATGCATGCCTTTTACTAACTAAGTTGTTTCGATAGTGTGAGCACGGCCCTGGAAACATATACAGAGTACATAGGAGGCAAGGTGCAACAATAGGACTAATGGCGGGTTTTCTTGAAGGCGTTGTTTATTTTTGTTTATTACAGACAAGACATTGACCTTGATTCTTCCACTGACACCACCCCTGGTACCTTCCCACACCACCATTGACTTGAATTTATCTAGTGTAAGACTTTTCAAGACGTATCAGCTCAAGGATACCATGGAAAGATGAATGATGTTGTGTGTTCGGAAAGGTGGTTCTCTCGCAGCAGCGAGAAAGGTGGTTTCTTAATAACACAGGAGGTGAAAACCTTTATAAAGTAAGCGAATAGACTAGTAAGACATCTTTGCGACAATACTTTTTTTCCACTAGACGTAGCTTTTAATTTGCTTGTGAAAACCTTGCGCAAAGCCCGTGATTTCAATAAGTGTTTATATGCAGGGGGGCGCCTAAAAAAAAAAAAAACCGTATACAACGATCACAACACGAACTCTCTCTCGCGTTACACATACGTCCTTAGTCTTTCTTCAGCGCATATAACCAACAACTCAGGACCACGAAATCAACCAACGCCCTCTTGGTGCCGGGGGACAAGTAATGAATCGCTCGTGGCGGGGGGGGGGCCGATTGTCCGGAGGGGTGTGTGAAGTGATTCCGCGTTGTTGTTTTGTTTTGGGTGTCTCTGGTTGGTTTTGTTTAAATTGTTTAGAGATTTCCCCTGCAGTCGCCTGACTTGGCGCGGCTTGCAAGTGCGCTTTGCTAGTGTAGTACGCACATGCTTAAGAATAACTCAACCACTGCAGTATTTTTTAAACTTGTTGGATAACCAGGCTCTACCTTTGCTATGTGCGGTGCTTATATACGTGGATTAGATAAAGTAGTTCTGCTTCGTATTGAAAGGTTCAACGTTTATCGCATGCTTATATACGTTTCAGGAGCACAGCTTAAACACCGAATGACTTTTTAAAGTAAGCGGGAACAGGACGTGTATCTGTTCTTGCGTAAATACGCGTGTATCAGTAATTAAAGACTTGGCTCTAAGATATTACGCTTGGATGGAAAAGATGCCCCGTCGAAAGCTTACGAGAGATGCTGATGTGGTCTAGACTCAACATAGCAAACAGCGACCCTATACATGTGTCCTCAAGGATCCGAGGAAAATTACTTATCTGAAATGATCTTGAATTTGCGTGGGTCGAATCAAGGGGTTTAAAATGTCAATTGATTTCTGCATTGAATTTTTTCTGCCACAGATTGCTTAATTGATTGCCGATGTCCAAACTGTGTGATGGAACCTTCCCCATAAAGTACTACGTGGTTGTTCTTTCGCCCCGCAACATTTCAGCAATCATCCAGGAGTTCTCTCTCAAACAACGTACTGCACGCACGCTACGCACGCACGCATGGCAACGCACGTCCACACACACCACACCAACACACACACCAACAGCACACACACACACACATACAGAGGTGTGTGCATGTGGTGTGTGTGTGTGTGTGATGTGTGCTGTGTGTGGTGCGCGCCATGCGCGCAAGCCGCGCGCGCGCTCGCTGTGATGTGTTTTAGAATGTCCATATGAGTATCAAATTGACGAAGACGATGCAACACTGTTCCGTTTCTTAGTCTCTATACAACAGGTCTTCATTCCTAGCGCTTTCATCACACAGCACACACTACACACCACACACACACACTTCACCCACACACCACTTACAGGGATCCCTGGTTACTTTTTACTGGGTCCCATCCACACAAGTGATTGTGGGTACAAAAGGAAAAGGTTGAATCACGCAGCCAAAAGAGCACTCAGAAATCTGGAAGCCCACTTCACACTTAATATACCTTTATATCTTTACGAATGCTATGGCTATCTTAATTGCAAACAGCTGGAACAAGCTTCCAACTCTTAAAGAACTCGAATCGCAGTACATAGAACTGTATTTGCTACAGTTCTGACACAGCAGAAACAGCAAACTTCTAACGCTATACCGAGAGATGTAAGAGCCTAAGACAACAGATTACGTGGAAATTCAGGGGACAAAATTCATAGAAAGGTTTAGATGTATGTGTGAAAGGCAGAAGTTTTCACATTTGTTAATCATGCTCCAAAACAAAGTGACGAGGACAGAGGCTGGTGGTAACTTCCGATTAGGCGACGTCATGCATCTCTCTAACAGTGGAGGAGTAGTCGTGGCCAATAGTGAGGCGAAGTTGCTTACGATAGGTCCAGGTGGCAGGGTTCGTGATTGGGTTTTTGATCTAAGGCGTTGTTCTTTGTGCCTGTTTTGTTTTTTTGGTGTGTTGTTTTTTTTTTGTTGTTTTAAAAGTATAGTATTCCAGTGTACCTCGCTTTCCCCCCAAATCCGCCACCTGCTGCATCGCACACCATCGCAGACCACAAACACGATTACACAGCGCTGAGAGCAGGAGTGAGAAGACGGCTAACTACTGAGGATATACACACAAAC
>JADBJO010023003.1:2500-27115 GCA_016801955.1 Conus betulinus
CTCCTTCTCTTCAATCGCTCCCTCTCTCGTTCCTCAACTCGCTCTCATCTCCTCACTCTCTCTCTCCTCCTCTCGTCTCTCTCTCTCTTCTCTCCAGCGTATACCGAGCTGTTACCCTCCATCCACGATTGTGTAGGCACGGCTGTACAACTCGCATCTCCTCCGACTCGCGTGCGATGATGGTCAGTTGAGGCCCGTCAAAAACCCTCATGGGCGGAGAACGTGGACGGACACCCAGACCACCGTCCCCCGGCAGTATTCAAGTCATTCCGGCCCGCCCGTAACCTCTCTCCTCTGTCTGTGGGTCACGCTGCTTACACTGTCAAATCAGGTGCCTCTGGTCTGTCCTAGCTTCTGTCTGTCTGTCTGCCCAGATGTCGTGGCACTATTCTGGCTCTGTCCCGTCTGTCATTCTGTGCACCTTTGAGAATCTCCTGAGTGAAGAGCAAATGGGTACTGTGCCCAGCCCCCTCCCCCTGAGATTTTGCAAAGTCACGCACAGCTACAACACACCAGTTCCAAAGGCGACACTGCCCCTCCGGTACCAATGTTCTTGACATTAATGTCCACTCATTTTTCCACAGGGGGCACACAGCAAGCACACCAGTCTACCTGGATCTGATACTGGCATGGACACCACAGACACAACACATACGGGCACAGCAATCTGCGACCTTAGCATATTCATGTCTGAAACATGTGGAGGACAGCCACTCCATCTCAGAAAATAGCGATATGAATGGTACGGAACTTTCGATAGACCTGGACACCAGGGAAGATCCGTAAAAGTCAAGGTTCTGACGCTTAATATCATTGTCCATCTCAGTTTGCAAGTATAATTTTCTGCGGAACATACAAGTCAGACTAATGGCAAGATTGTCATCGACATGTGCTCACTTGCGTAATCGACACCATTCCAATTTTTCTACATTCTACTGGGAATACGTATCGTAAGTTCTATTTGTCTTCAGGGAATTCGCTGAAACGCTTAACAAGAAACCCTACCAAACAGAAAAACCTAGTCAATGAGCCACAGATGTGGACCTCCAAACATCTGCCTTCTAATAATATGAACTCCATCCCCTTTGGAAATCAGGCCCCCGTCCCCCCCATCCGCAGCCAGAGAACACTACACAACGACCTTACACTGAATCCCCACAAAATCACACGCAAACGCACGTTCTGTGTGCTGCAGATAAAGTACACCACTCTTGCACCTTTGCGCTGTCACACCATATTACCTGGATCCGACGCAGGGATTCGGAGTGTGTGTGCAGTGTGGGTTCACCGTATTATGTATATGGGCTAAACATTTCACACACAACACACTTTTGTTTACTGTATACTGTATAATCTCCGTTATACTTATACAGATGTGCACTACAATACTATGACCCACGCAGAACCACTGTGGAAATACTGTGGAAAAATTCTATGGGCAAAATAGATGTGCCATTAGGCTCAAAGATGAAATCTGTGGACAGTCTCGATGTCACTGGTCACGCCCTAGAACAAAGAGCTTTGCAATCTTTTCTCTAAAGTGTTGCGGTTGTAAAGAACACTTCACCAAAGGGAGCGCGTAGAGTGATTACTGCTATGTTAGATCAATGTACTTGTGAAAATGGTTCATCATATGTAAAAGAACTGTTTAACCAGTGTCATGTCTCTTGTCGCAGACGAAGGAATTTATATTTCGTAGATCAGCTCTGTAAGAATCATGTCTGCCGTCATTCTAATGAAAACTACTTGATGTTTGAGCTCCGTTTGTTTCCCATTCATGTTTGCTTTTCATGTAATTTGACCGCATTTATTGCGTGTACGAAAAAAAGATGCTCTTTATTAGGTTTCGTTAACGGTACTATGTCACTACAATATCCATTTGTTGCTGTTGTAATATAACTGTATGGCCTGAACAAGGCACACCATCATGGCCACTCATTCACCTATACTATTTTTATCCCAGTACATTTACTAGGTAGTGTACCCTAGGTATATATGTACGAAACATAAAAAGGCGCTCTCAAACTTGAAAGTGATGCCTCAGTCTCTGTCCCCGGTTTGCCACAAAATGCTGTGTTACACCCTGTTAGTGATGATTTCTTTTTACTGACGGGGCTTCCCAGCCGAGCCTCTCCTCTCTTCTATTTGTGTGAAATGGTGGACAGGTGTACGGAAACCGCGTAAGCACATAGGGATAGCAACCATCTTAGACTAATGCATACTTGTGCCAAATTTTTGACATAGGTAAAGCAGCAATAAAAAACGGTTATTAAAAAAACCGGATCAGACTTGAAAAAAAAAGATTCCTGCTGTTGACGTCCCATTGTCTACTCCCGGAACAGAAAAAGTACCGTGTGGACTGTACGCAAAATCTCTGTTAAAAATTGTTTGCGATGTGAGTGAATATTTCACCGGAATCGTACCGTAAGTCGTATCTCAATTATGGTTCTCTGGGCCTTCTATCTGATGCTGTGCACAACATTTGGTTTGCTGTTCTCGAAGTATGTACATATGGTGGGGTATAAAGGCCTGCTGCATGTCTTGTTTGGTGTCCAGCATATTGAAAATGTTAGCAAACCAACAATTATGTGGCAATTTCCTACCTGTGTTGGCTCCTAATACCGTCTAAGGCCTACACCTCACTCCTCTAGGAGTCTCTCACCTCACTAGACGCTCAATTACCCATAGTCCCTAGGCAAGCACAAATGTACTCACCGTATGCTAATAGGAATGCTCATGCTATGGTAATCCTACGTCAGTTCTCAAACCACTTTACACCTCCATCTTGGTCAAATAAACAACGATTCAATAGTAAAACAGAGAGTATCAAAAATTGTTTGCTAAACAAGAGAATTCAATTATGCTGCTCTTGGTATACAATCTGAGCGCGCAAAAAACTAAGGGTCCCATTGTAAAAATGGGCAGCTAGGAGCTCACACGATTAGGAAAAAGCGTGACCCGTACGGAAGATCTGTCTCGCTATAACCTCTCCTCTGATGGAACACCTCTTCAAACACTCTCCAAGAAATCATCAAAAAACCTGACAACAAATTAACCAAGTGTATGCATTGTCGTTCCGTGTGTCTATGCAACTCCTGGACCTAAACTTCTGGCCACAGTCTGGTGGTCTTACATAGCATGAAAGAAGGGAATTCTCGTACAAAATGAAAACGCACAAGCTCTCCTCGAACGGGCCAGCTATGGACTTCTGGGATCATTGTCCATTTACTTAAGAATTTCTTCAATTAGCCGAAAGAGTGTGCGTGGTGATGCGTGGGGCCGTAGTTGTAGTCCTTCAGCTGTTTTGCAGTATAGGTCATGAACTCTGCAGGGCAGCGGAGATGTTAATGTACTAACACCATAGGCTCATTCAGATGAGGCATCATGCAGGCGCTCGCGCGTGCACACACTCACACACACACACACATACACTACACACTGCATGCGTGCACACACCGCACACACACACACACGCGTGGCACACAACACACACACGTATGCACAGACACCACAACACCTTGTAAGCACAATCATCGTCCGTTTACGTATATGTTTAAATACGTCATTTCCCATAGTATTTATTGTGTTTTTCTTTTTATGTCACAACGCCAAGGAGACGGTCTAGACCGAAACTTAGTGTGTCGATATGCTTGTGGTGATTTTCCTTGTTTTTCTAAACTTCTTTTTTTTTTTTTTTTAAATCTTCTGAATGATACCTCAAGACATTCATATTTCATATTTTTACTTGTAACCATTTTTCTGTTGAACATAGGTTGCATCTTTTTGAAATGTTATTGTATGGTGATGCCCTTTTATGATTTTCCAGGATATGTTATAGTTTATTTTTTTTTGTCTTTAAGTCTCCAAATATTTGCTCAGTTCTGTTTGGTTTTTGTATTTTTGTTGAATGACTGTTTATGGTTTGCATATCTGGTTTGAAGTGATTTTCAGTGATCCCTATGTATGTTTCTTTTTCATTTTCTGATGTCACAGTGGCTGGTATACAATGTTGTTATAGAGGCATTTGTTGCTTAAGGGACACTGTTCTTTTGTAGTACAATTGCAGGATTTCCTTTCTTCACCCTTCTTTGCTGTGTTGCTTTTCATTTTGTTGGATGAATCAATTATATTTTTAAGGTTAGGCATGCATGAATATGATAGTTTGATGGTTCTTGTTGAATATTTTGGACAATTTGTGTTCTTTTGGGAAGGATGCTGTCAGAATTTTAAAAAATTCTTTCCCTACGTTTGTTTTTACTCGTCCATCATATGGAGGGTTGTACCATGTGATTTTCCTTTTCCTGCTTTTTTTTTTTTTGTTCATGTTGTTATGGGTTGTATTGTAGTTTGTAGCTGTAACCACTTTTTTGCAATGCCTCTTGGTATTCTGCTGCTGCGTTGTTGAATACTCTTTCATTATGTGACAGATTAGATAATCTCTTGTTTATGCATTGGGTATGGTTTTTAGTATAGATGGTGGGTGGGTTGCTATTGATGTTTACATAAATGGGAGTGTCATTAGGTTTCTTGTATGGTTTATATATGTAGTTGTTGAGGTCAAGTGTTATGTCTAAGTAGTTCACTACCTTTTTTGTTTGCTTCGATGGTGATTTTTAAGTTATGGTTTTGGAAAATTTTGCATAGTTCTTTTTTTTCTTGTTTTCAATGGTTCTTGGATTGTTGTTTAGCGCGGCTGTTATGTCTGTGTGTTTATTAGCAAATTTCAGAGCTTTAGTGAGTAGCTCTTCATCTATGGATGGGTAGAAGTCTACTATGTCGAATGTGATGAATACTGTGTTCTTCTGTTGTTACACACAGAACATAAACAGGGTCAGAAATGGAAATCATTCTCTCCACACCAAGAAAACTTTACTCTACAGCAGAAAAAAATGAAACATGGATCAAGGAAAACGAAAACAGAAACTCAACATTGATGTGACCATGGGATCGTATGACGGTGCCGAAAACATGCGAACTGGTCGGACTGTTCATGCTATCTAACAACATCCAAAAACAACTCGGGAAAGCAAGTCGGACTATACAGAGACGACGGCCTCGCCGCGCTAAACAACAATCCAAGAACCATTGAAAACAAGAAAAAAAGAACTATGCAAAATTTCCAAAACCATAACTTTAAAAATCACCATCGAAGCAAAAAAAAGGTAGTGTGAACTACTTAGACATAACACTTGACCTCAACAACTACATATATAAACCATACAAGAAACCTAATGACACTCCCATTTATGTAAACATCAATAGCAAACCACCCACCATCTATACTAAAAACCATACCCAATGGCATAAAAAAAGAGATTATCTAATCTGTCACATAATGAAAGAGTATTCAACAAGCAGCAGCAGCAGAATACCAAGAGGCATTGCACAAAAAGTGGTTACAGCTACAAACTACAATACAACCCAGATAACAACATGGAACAAAAACAAAAAAAGCAAGGAAAAGGAAAATCACATGGTACAACAACCCTCCATATGATGGACGAGAGTAAAAACAAACGTAGGGAAAGAAATTTTTTAAAAATTCTGACAGCATCCTTCCCAAAAGAACACAAATTGTCCAAAAATATCAACACAAGAACACCATCAAACTATCATATTCATGCATGCCTAACCTTAAAAATATAATTGATTCATCCAACAAAATGAAAAGCAACACAGCAAAGAAGGGTGTGAAGAAAAGGAAATCCTGCAATTGTACTTTGTATTACCAAGCCACTGTGACATCAGGAAAATGAAAAAAAAAGAAACATACATAGGGATCACTGAAAAATCACTTCAAAACCGATATATGCAAACCATAAACAGTCATTCAACAAAGTAAAATACAAAAACCAAACAACTGAACTGAGCAAATATATTTGGAGACTTAAAGACAAAAAAAAATAAACTATATAATAATATCCTGGAAAAATCATATAAAAAGGGCATCACCATACAATAACATTTTCAAAAAGATGCAACCCTATGTTCAACAGAAAAATGGTTAATACTATGCAAACCATACTTAGCAACCCTAAATCTAAAAGTAGAAATGTAAAGCAATATAACACCCGGCTAGTAGCGGGACCCTCTTTCACCATCCGAGGATAGCCATGCGCCTTCGAAGTACAGATCTGTTTATGAATTTTAAAACGCCACCTCTTTTAACCATACTATTTTACACCATATCTATATAGATATGTAATATATAATTATATAGAGCTTAGCTAATATATTATATATTCACATATAAAACCACACTTCTCTTTGCAACTTAGTAAAGAAATAGGGGAGCTCAATACGCATTCATGATCTGCAGTGGCAGTATATATTCATTTGCCTAACTACAGTGTGTGCTTGAGAAGAGGGGTGCATTGGGGAATCATAAATGCCTTCTCAAATGAGGTCTTCCAGTCAAGCTTATAGCAGTCTCCAGGAAAAGGACACTCCTCCAATAGGGGGGAACACTTCATTACAATCACTCCTGGTCAATACCCGCTATATGATAGTCGGGGTATAGATATATACTATATAAGAAGATATATTATAAGAGCTTGTAAGCGTGGTTAAGTTGTGTGTGTGCGTGGGTCGGCTGGGGCTAAATAAGCAAACATCCGTTTATAACGTTACCTTACCATGTAAGGTCATGATCCTGTTTTCTTCTTTGTGTTTACAACCTTTGGTTTCTGCATTTGGCCTTTTTTTTTTTCTGTTAAACGTTTTTTTCATCATACCCTTGTTTGAATGATAACCATATAGTCGGTTCCACGTGACATATGTTTGTTGCAAGATTTTTTTCAATGTTTCAGTTTGGTTATCTGTCGTTCTGAAAACGATCATGAAATAAACATGGGTCCAAGTTTTTGTTGCGACATATACTGTTTATCTTATCAGAGTCACACTATTGACCACTCGCAGGCATGGTCTTAGGCGACCACAAACGATTTTGGACTCACTGACGATGTCTTTATCTCTTTTCGTTTCATCGTGATATTTTCCAGCCATTTGCTTGTCTCTGCAGTCGCACCCTGGCGAAAAAAACCCATCATCATAGGTAAACTCGCAGCGTTTCGACAGTTTGGGAGGGACGGGGGGGGGTATATGGCCCATGGCCCTTAACCTATAACAACCTTGAACAGTGCAAGACCTAAAACAACATCTTTAGGAAGAGGACGTCATTGTTCACTTAGCTCCTCCAGCAAAAACAGGGGACAAGGGACAAGGGACATGTACAAGTGAAAAAAAACAAATAACCGGCCCCAAGGCCAACGCTTCTTTGACCACGGTTCGTTAGCCGATAACGACCGTTAATTAAAAAGAAAGAAAAGGATTTTTGGCGATTCCTGCATGGCGTTATTCACGTAAGAATAAATCCAAACGAATGACTCAAAACATCACTACTACTCCAGGAGTTCTTCCAATGTCTGAATGACTCTGTACCACCAGACTCTTTTTTTTTGCGTCTGGACTAAACTTCATTTGTCCAACTTTCCAATGTTATAAATCACGCCAAAGAAGCACTCATTGGTCTTTGCTCAAACTTCATTTGGTCAAATTTCCATGGTATAATATCCAAAAGAAGCACTTCTGTTGCTTTAAACTTTCATTTGGGTCTTTCTTTTCTGTTAACCCCAAAGCACGAAAGCCTCTTCTTCTGGCTCAGACTTGTTTTTGTCAGTTTATATATTGTGTATTTCCACAACGCCCTCCTTGGCTCGTTTACGGTTATGGCTCTTTGTCTTTTTTTGTATTGTAGGTCCCAGACAGGGTTTCCCTCTCCTCTTTGGTTTAAGCTATCATTTGTTCCTGGTTACCCGCTTGGGGTTGTTCTTTTGTCCCTTGTTTTTTTGTTTTTTTTTGTTTTTTTTTTTTGCTTTTGTATGTTAGGTTTTTTTATTTTTTTTTATGGATGTTATTTTGAGACAGTCCAGGGTTATATGTTTTACATTTTGTATGGTGATTTGAGACGTGGGGGGGAAGATCCTCTCCTCCCTTGATTGGATGTACCAGTTTTACAGATTTTTAGACAGACACCCACAGATAGACAGAAGATAAATTCATCGTTCCAGATCGGGCAAAATGAAAAACAAGACAAACAAAAAAAACAAAAACAAAAAAGCAAAAAAAACAAACAAAAACCGGCGTGTGGTTCACCTGCACTGTTGTTAGTGGTTCATTTATGGCGTGACGGTTTTTTATCTGATGTATCGCTCATGACCTTCATTTAAATGCATGGATTTTTCCTTTTTTTTTTCCTTCTGATTTACCGCGGCACCTGGACAAATTCACCCGTCAGTGTCCTTCCAGAAATGTGCCTTTTGGTTACGAACCACATTTATCTAGTACGATTACGTCTACCTCTCAACATCAGGTTATCCACACGTATATACCTTTCCCTTTTGTTTTTTGGACCTTAGGGCATTCGTTAAGGTGTAACTACTATTCCTGATTTTTTTCTTTCCTTTTTTCCGCCGCAAACACCGCTCCCTCGGCCGAGTTCATGGTCCTTCCACACTTTTTTACTACTCCTGCCCCCCCGTTTCGCCGTCTCTTTCCGTCACCTCTCTTTTCTGTTTTCGCCCTCATTCCCCGCTATCACCGGTTTACTCCCTTGTCGGATTGTCCTTTTTGTTTCATTTTTGTTCCGTATTACTTTTTCCGTTTCCGGATTTTTTTTTTTTCTGTGTACTTTATTCTTGCTCCTCCTTTCTACCCTTTTTTCGCTCCTGCTCCCCCCACCCATCCCGGTCCCTTCTGACTCCCTTCTGTCATTGTGCAGCTTTTGGTATCTCTTTGTTGTAACACCGTCTTTGTCATTGTAAAGGGTATCTTCTTTGCCTTACTTCTTGTCATTCGTTAACCAGGGTATCTCTGGCCCCCTTCTTTGTCATTGTTACAGGGTGTTTATCCCTAAGTCTTTGCTACAGGGCTTTAGCGGCCACTTCTTTCTTTCAGTATTACTGGGTATCTCTGTCGCCTCGTTGTACATTACTACTAAAATGGACGACTCTGGTCATTCTCATTACGGTTATATTCTAAAAACATTTGAGACACAGAGAAAAAGACAGGGGGACAGGGAAGAGTAGGGAGGACAACAGTCGTCACAACAGAAGTCCAAACACCTTCTGTAATGATCGCGTCACGTGTTCACGATGTACCGAACTTACACACGCCTTCCCCCCCCCCCCCGGCAATCGTTTTCAACGTGGGCCGCGTGCGGGTGGCCGGATCTGTGCTGTCGTGTCCGTGCGCGCATACGCGCGTGTGCAATTGTGTGTGTGGTCGTGTGGGTGTGTGGGTGTGTGTCGTCGTCTTTTCCCCCTGTTGGGCTTTTTTCGCCGGAGTGTGTGTATTGTATGTTTTGTATTTTTACACTAAGTGATTGCTGTTGGCACGCACATGCGCAGGGCCCCCTTTTTTGGTGGGGTGGGGGGGGGGGGGGTTGCCGGGCGCGGGGTTCGCCAGGGGAGGTTGAAGAGGGTTGGGGTTTCCCCGACTTTCCTTTTTTGGTGGGGACCCATCGACAGGAGGCAAGGACTGAAACGTTTTGCCTTCCAATATTTAGCAAGTGGCCAACGTTTCTGTGAGTTCGGAGGACGTGGATTACGGTGTGTCCATGGACACAGAATACCGCTTTTGCAGTCACCCTCCTCCACGGACACAGTGTGGCGTGGCCATTGGCGATGACGAGATTCGTCACGTCGCCCCGTTTTGGGTAGAGGCCATCCCTCCGACGTCCGCGCTCTGGAATGCTGATTTACATCATTAAACACCAAAACTTTGTGCAGTTGTAGTCCTGTTTCGGTGTTGGTCTTTGTCTGGTTGGTTTGTGTTACATGATCGAGTCCACCCTTTTGAGGACGTTAGCTACAACAACACGGAGAGGTGGTGGGGGTTCGGGGGCGGGGGGCGGTTGCCGGGGGGACGGGATTCGGTGTCGTTTTTTGGGGAAAAGGCTTGAGGCGGGGCAGGGGAGCAAAACGATGGACAACAATATTAACATACAATTAATGAACCAAAGGAAATCAACAATCAGGAACACGTACCAACCAACTATCACATTTACCCCCATATTGATTGAAACAGACAACAACACACCTTAGGAACAAATAAACAAATATCCCCAAGAATGTTGTTTACATAAAGTAGGGAACAAACAGGAACCCAGCAACACGATCACAAGAATTATACGACTACCACCAGGGAAACAACAACAGGAACAGTAACACTATCACAAGAATATGACAAACTTTTTTACCCCCCGACGAACACAACGGAACAGCAACAATCTATTTCCAACAATTGGATGACAAGACGATAATCAACAGGAAACAGAAAAAATATTTCTATTACAACGAGGGACAAAGACGACCACAACAACAGGAACAGTTATATTTACAAACATCACAACCTACAATGATGACAAAGAGCCAAACAACAGGAACGGTATTTACCTCTTTTATCCCACAACACCTGGTGCATAACAGAGAACTACCAATCTAGCGAACTTGGAAAATATAATCCCAACAATGATGACAAAAGTTTTTAGAACCAAACACCAGGACAGTACAATTTCATCCACAACAATGATGACAAATTTTTTTGGCCACGTTACACACCACACACCCAGGTTTTACCATAGTATACGTTTATCATTTCGACCAATATCACCGAGGAGACCACAACAACAGGAATCCTAATAACCCAACTTTTCACAAACAATCTGTATGCACGCACTCGAGAACAACAAACAGGAAACAGTAACAATTCATCCAACACACCACACATGATGACAACAGAGAACAACAAAAGGATAAATAGTTAACAAATATCACAACCACACTATTTCACGATGGATGACACAACAACCCGCCGAACTCAGCGGAAACAATTTCACAACAATGCATGACGAAGGTTAGAACAACAAACAGGATAACAGTTAACAACATAAAAACAATGATGACAAATTTGAGAACAACAACCCATGAACCCGGTTTTACAAACAAACCTACTCACCCAACAGAGGATGACAAGAGAACAATTCAACATGCACAACTTTTTTCTGCTTTTTTCCCCTTTTTTCTTTTCATGGAACAAATCCACAAACTTAATGATCGCCACAAAGAGACCACAACAACAGGATATTCAGTGAACAATATCAAATGATGGAACACATTACGAGAATCAAAAATTTTCAGGGAACCGTAACAACACACATATCAAATACAACCTTTAATGACAAAGATTTTGTAATACAAACACAACAGGAACAGTAACAACATCACAACAATGATGACAAATGGAGAACAACACATGAACAGGAACAATCCACATCAATGAGGACAAAAGAGAACAACAACATAAACAGGAAACAAATCACAACAATGATGACCAAAGAGAACACAACAGGAAAGGAACATATATCACAATGCGACAGAGAGAACAACAACAGAAACGGTATAACAAGAATCACAACAATAATGACAAAAGCGAGAACAACAACAGGAACAGGACCCAAAATCACAACAGGATGGACAAGAGAACAACAGATGACACAGGAACAATATCACAAACAATGATGAAAAGAGAAGAGAAACAACAACAAACTGACCAGTAACAATATGACTGACAATTGATGACAAAGAGAAACAACAACAGGAACAGGAACAATATCACCAAACAATATTGACAAATTGAGAACAACAAAGGAACCCAGTAAAACAATATCAAACAACCATGATGACCCAAGAGATTTTACAACCCACATGAACAGGAACAATATCACAAACCATTGATGACAAAGAAGAACAACAGAACAGGAACAATGATCCCCCCCAATAATGGACACAAAGAGAACACCCAGAGGAACAATAACAACATCACAACAATGATGCAAAGAGAGAACACAACAGGAACAGGAACAAATCACATGATGACAAAGAGAACAACAACATGAATGCTTAACAGGAACAGTAACAATATCACACAACAATGATGACAAAGAGAACACAACAACAGGAACAGTAACAATATCACAACAATGATGACAAAATAACACACAGTAACAACAACAGGAACAGTAACAAACATCACAACAATGATGACAAAAGAACTCACAACAACAAACAACATCAAGAAACATGATCAAACAATATCGACAACAGAACAACAAATGAGTAACAAAATCACAACATGATGACAAAGGAGAACAACAGGAACAGGACACAATACATCACAACAATGATGACAAAGAGAACAACAACAGGAACAGTAAACAATATCACAACAATGATGACAAAGAACAACACCACAACGGGAACAGAACAAACACGAGATCACACACGAGATCCAGCGCAGACAGACATGGTAAGGTAGATGGATCCGTCCTTGTGCTACTATTACTTTCATGTTGTTATCGTTTTTTTTTTTGTTGTTTTTTTATCATTTTCTTTATTATCATTGAGTCGCAAAGATAGACGACTGCAGGCGGAAATCTAAACAAATCATAAATAAATGTTAGCAAAACGCCAAGAGGAAACGTGGACGAACGAGTCACAAGACAAAACCACGACAGGTTTCGACCTCATAGGTCTTCTTCAGCAAGACAAACAGTACAACGAAAATGAATGAGCAATCCACTTAGCTTTGATCCCTTCAGCGCAAGATAGGCGTTGAATGAAAAAACGAGGCTGTTAGAATGGAGATAATTATTATCATTATTGTTCTTATGACATTATATTATTATCATCATCATTATTATCATTATTATTAGAATCATTACAAGGTATTAGGATTATTATCATATCACCATCATCATCATCATCATCATCATCAACATCATCACCATCACCATCATCATGTCTCTGTCCACAGACCATCCACCAGGACGGACGTCAACAGCTACACCGTGGACCTGGTCTACCGGCTGCAGGTGACATCTGACCTGGACTACCTCAACCTCCGCACGTGCAGGGCCTCCAACAGTGAGGGGTTCGTGTCCCAGGACCTGGTCATTGAAGGTCAGAGCAGCCACGGGCAATGGGAGCAGTACCCACTGCTCCTACCGTCTTCTTCTTCAAGATAAAAAAAAAACCCAAACACCACCGTTTACCAGACAGTCATGGAGGTGTATTGATTTAAGGGGTGGGATGTTCGGGGGAGGGAAAGGGGGGGGGGGGTGTGTTGTGTAGTGGGTGGTGGCAGTAGCCGTTGACGGCACTAGCATTCAGAACCCACGGTAATAAAAAAAGAAGAGAGGTGAAAAAGGCTCGGGACAAGAGTAGATTAATGATCATCGCCCTGTTTGGTTAAGATTTGTTTCCCTCGTGTTCTTTTCCTGAACACCAATCCACTTCGTGAACAACATAAGCAAGTAACAAAACGCAAGTTAGAACATAGCTTATATAAGTCATAGGAAATATATTACCTGATCATTGTACACACATACAACAGATTGTATGTGACAAATCACTTGTTCATACGTGGTACAAATCCAAATGATGGTAAGCCATATTGTAACACCGAATAACTGTCACACCAGCGTTATCCTTGCGGACTAACACATTTGACAACCTGCACCTTTCATCATTATTACTGTCGATATTTGACAGCACATTTTTGGTTATACCCGACAATGGGTCAATGAAAAAAGAGCAGGGAAGGAAATGCTACATAATTTTTTCCTGGCTTTGGATGATTAATTTCCAGGAAAAAAACCCAAACACCACCGTTTACCAGACAGTAATGGAGGTGTAGTTGGATTTAAGGTGTGGGATGTTCGGGAGGAAAGGGGGTGGGGGTGTTTATGTAGTGGGTGGTGGCGTAGCCGTGGATGGCAATGGATCAGGGAACCACGGTTAATTAAAACCAAGAGAGGTGAAAAAAGGCTGCGGACAAGGTATTTACGATCTGCACTGTGGTCAAGATTTGTTTCCAGGTATTCTTTCCTGAACAACCATCACTTCGGGAACAAGGCATAAGCAGTAACAACAATGCAAAGACAGCAAGCTTATATAAGTCATACCGGAAGAGCCACAGGATCCTGAGTAGCATCACATTAGAACATTGAGGGGACAAGTAACTTGTCAATACTGGTGGCAAATCAAAGGATGGTAAGCCTATGCACATCTGTTAAAAGCGATATTTAACACATTTACAAAATGCACTTCGTCATTATTACGATCGTTATTTGGAACAGCACATTTTTGTTTAAAGCCAATGAACAATAAAAAGGGAAACTGAACACTAATTTTTGACATCGCTTCTATGGGTCAATGCTAATTTCAGGATGAAAAAATACAGCAAAAACTAACAAGGAAAGACAAGTGCAGTTGGGTTTTTTTTTCTACTTAAAGAAACTTGCAGAGTTTTTCGACTCATCCGACAGGTTAATTATGATGCCAGGAAAATAAAACCGATGGCCAAAGTTCTCAACTTAGCACACTCCCTGAGATGATTTTTGTACCCAAAGTGCACAGGAAATGTTCTCGGGTAGATATTTTGGTAAGGCTAACATCTTCTTGAAGAATTTACGGCACACATTCCGTTAAAAGTCGTATGTCTTAATTCTTTTTCCAAAACATCTTTCGGAGTTTGCCTCTGATTAACACATTTGTATGCTGTGCGATGTGACTGAATTTCAGCACTCAAGGATACAGAATCTAACATCAGATCTTTCACCTACACCGCGAAACACACGAAACACACCATGACACACACACCCACAGCACATCAGCGCACACACACACCACACACACACACGACATCACGCACGCACGCACGCACGCTACCAAGCTACGCACGCAGGCAACAAGCTACTGCCAGCGAAACGACACACAGACACACACACCTGCGATTATAATGCTGTGTGTTGTCAAGGAGAAGAGACGACTGCGACGACAACCAGGGCACAGGGAGGAGAACGAGTACGCTACATATTGGACATTGGTGACAGCTACTAGATGCCTTGTGACACCGGCTACTACAGGGACAACAGCGGCCTGGTGTGTGGGTCGCGGTGGTGTGTGCGCGACGCGAGCGCGCGCGTGTGTGTGTGTGTGTGCTGGGTGAGAGAGAGAGTAGAGACTGAGAGATGAGGAAGACTCGAGCGAGAGAGAGAGCCGGCGTACTTTACAGGAGACAAGACAGGCGGCCTGTGTGTCGGGTCAGTGTGTGTGGGTGTGCTGCGCTGCGCGCAGCGCGCGCCGCGCTCTGTGTGTGTGCTGTGGTGTGGTGTGTGTGTTGTGGAGAGAGAGAGGAGAGACCGAGAGAGAGGGAGACCGGATACTAAAGGGGACAGCAATGCTGGCCTGTTGTTTGGGTCAGTGTGGTGAGTGTGTGTGTGTGTGTGTGGTGTGTTGTGTGTGTGTGTTGTTTTGGTGTGTTTGTGTGTGTGCGTGCGATGTGTTGTGTGTGTCTCTGTTCTGTGTCCGTCTGTCGGTGTTCGTTCTGTCTGTCTGTCTGTCTGTCCTGTCCTGTCTGTCGTGTCTGTGTCTGTCTGTCTGTCCTGTCCGAGAGTCTGTATGTGTGTATAGAGAGGGGAGTACCGGTCTGTGTCTGTAAGCCTATGTTGATATTTCAATCAGTTATTTGTGTGTCCACCATCCCTCACACTGCCAACAGTGTACTAAGCAAGTGAGACGTATGTGGGTGTGTGTAAATTTGTGGTGGGGGTCCCCCACCACCCTGTGCCCGATTTGTCGTTTCTGTCTATTGTTTTGTGCCAAAACCTTTCTGTCCGCCATCCTGTCTGTCTGTCTGTCTGTCTGTCTCTTCTCCGATCTCTCTCCTCCTCTCTCTCTCTTCCACCGCTCTCTTCTCTGTATTTTGTCTGGGAGTAACCGCCCTGTGTGTGTTTATTTTCCTCGCATTATTCCCCATCCCTACAATCCTCCCACTAAGCAAGAAGAAACGAAAACTCCAACACGTCATGTATATAGTCCTCCTTCCCATGTGCCCCCACGCTGGTACCCTGACGCCCCACCCTGGGCCCTTCTCACACCCACTGGCCCCGTCCCCCCCTCCCAGCTCTGTCCCCCCACTCCTACCGGGAAACTCCGCATCCGCCCGCCCTCCCCTCGCCTCACCCAATCGCCCACAACGATCTCTGTTGGCAGCCTACTCCATCTGCACAACCCTCAACAGACAAGTCCGACAACTCCTTCCCCCTCCTCCTCCCACCTCCACCACCACCCCCCGCGTCCCACACACGGAGCACCGACAGAGGAGGGGCAAGACAAAGCGAGCAGACGGACTCCAAACAAGTGGGCTGGTGTATGCCGGCATCGTGCAGCCGGCGTCGTTGTCCGTCGTCACATCATCGTCATCGTCCTCGTCGTGATCTGTCGCGTCATGAGGCGGACGGGAAACAGGTTGTTTAGGGTGTGTGTTTGTGTGTGTGTGTGGTGTGTGTGTGTGTGTGTGTTTGTGTATTGTGTTTGGTCGTTTGTGTGTGTGTGCGTGCTTGTCCGTGCGTGCGTGCGTGCGCGTATCATACATGCACTAAGATGTCTTTAGGGGAGGAGCTGATCTGGTGGGTGGGTTGGGGAAATCGGTTGATTAGCGAGCTTGTGTGATAGTTGGTTAGTTGTTGTGGATGATGTTCTTGTTTTGTTGTTTGTTTGGTTGGCTTGGTTGGCTTTTGAATGGTTTGGTAAGGTATTGAAAGATTGAAACGAGGTGGATTGGTGTATTTAAGGGTAGAATTGGTCGATGGGTGGTTAAGTATGTTTGGTAGGACACCAAATCAGGATGTGTGGAAGGGGTTTGAAAGGTGAGTACAACACCGATTAACAAAAGTGCCGGTTGCTTCGACCCAGCCCCCTTTCCTGGGTGAAGCACTTAATCTTGATTGCACATTAATATTGTCCTTACATTCTAGCACGAGAGCTATTAGTGTAATGGTTCGTACGTTGGCTTCTTGCTCTGTGTTATAAGCTTCTCTATGCCCAAAAAGTGCAGTGACACGAAAGATTTACAGGTGATTGTGCGTGGAAAGAATTGATATTGTGTGGTTGTATTTGTGTTTGTATTGTGTTGTATTGTATCGGCATCGTGTCGTGTTGTTCGTATTGTGCTGTATTGTGTTTGTATAGTATTGTGTTTGTGTTGTGTGCTGTATTGTGTGGTGTGCAGTGTGTTGTCATCGTATTGTATTGCGTTGTTTTAGTATTGTGCTGAATATTGTGTGTATTGTGTTGTATAGTATTGTATTGGCGTTGTGTTGTAGTATAGGCCGTATTTGTGGGGTTGTTTGTATTGTATCATATGATGGCATGGCATGGTGCTGGCATGGCATGCACATGGCATGGTGAAGTTGAGTTGTGTTGAGGGAGTTGAATTGAGTTGAGTTGGAGGGTGATTGCCAGGTTTAGAGACTGGTGAGGTGGTAGACTGAGAAGAGTGGTGGATTCAGTATGTTATAGGACTGAAAGGTGTGCTGGTTACGTGATCTCGTTGACAAGCATTGAGCTTAGCAGGTTGGGGTGAGTTGGTGAGGATGACCGCTTGTTGGTGTGGGGGTGTGATTGACAGCTTGGTTGGGTTAGGGAGAGTGGACAGGTTGGTGGTGTGGGCCTGAGGTTGACAGTTGACGGTGGGCTTGGTGTGATTGAGGCAGAGCGTGAAATGGGTTGGTGAAGTTGACAGCGGGTTGAACAGCAGGCTTGGTGGGTTGGTGAGTTGACAGCCTGGTGGGTGGGTGGTGTGACAGCGACAGGTGTTGAGGGGACACCTGGGTGGGTTGGTGAGGTGACAGCTTGGTGGGTTTGGTGAGTTGGACAGCTCGGTGAGTGTTGAGCTTGGTGAGTTGACAGCTTTGGTGGGTTGAGTTGAGATGAAAGCTTGGCAGGTTGTTGGTGACATGACAGCTTTGGTGAGTTGACAGCTTGAGGGGTATTGTTGATTTGACAGCTTGGTGGGTTGGTGAGTTTGACTGCTTGGTGGGTTGGTGAGTGTGAATTGACTGTGCTTGGTACGTTCGTGGACAGCTTGGTGAGTGTAGACGGAGCTTACCGACCTGGGTGGTGTCAGGAATGGGCATTTTGAGTGGTTGGTGAGTGGACAGCTTAGGTGGGTGTTAGGTTGACAGCTTGGTTGGTGAGTTGACAGCCATGCGGTGGGTTTGGTATAGTTGCAGCTATGTGTTGGTTGGTTGGTCGACGTCTGACAGTTTGCTATTGGTGGGATTGGTGTCAGCTTGATTCATGGCCTTGTACATTGTTGGTTGTATAATTGAGAAGCTTGGCAGTTTGGTGGGTTGGTGAGTTGACAGCTTGGAGTGGTTCAGCTATGGTGAGTTGACAGCTTGATTGAGTTGCTTACTGAAGCATTTGGTGGGGTTGGACAGTGGCAGTTTGGTAGAGTTCGGTGTTGTCTGGTGAGGGTGGCGACTAGCTTGGTGGGTTGGGTGAGTTGACAGTTGTGGTGAAATGACAGCTTGGGGCGTTTGTGTGATTGAGAGTGGTTGGTGGGGTTTGGAGATGAGTAAGTGTGGTTGGTTGGTGAGGATGGAAGATGACCAGCTGGTGAGTTGACAGCTAGGTGAGGGTTGGTGAGTTGACAGCAGCTTGGTTGGGTTGGTGAGTTGACTGCTTGAGGGGTTAGTGGTGCAGTTGGTGAGGTTGACTGCTTGGTGAGTTGAGACCAGGAGCATTGGGGGATGGGGGACAGTGGACAAGCTTGTATGGAGATGGATGACGTTGACAGCTTGGTGCGTTGACAGTGCTTTGTGGTTTGGTGAGTTGACAGCTAGGCTTGGTGGTTTGGTGAGTTTACCGCGCATCTGGTGCTCTATTGGCTATTCTACACGAATGGTTATGCGTTGACTACTGTGAGGGCGTGGCTTCTGTGGTTGGTTGGTTGCATTCGGGTTGCTTCTTTGTGGTTGGTGGATACTGGTCAACGGCGTAGTCCCAGGGTTCGTTAGCTAGTTACGCTTGTGAATTGGTTGGCGTGGATGTTGGAAGGGTGGAATGGCTCTTGGTGGACTGGTTCGGGGTTGGCATGAACCTAGGTGCAGGGTTCGTTGTAGATTGGTTGGTAAGGAGGTAGATCGGTGCGGTAGTCGGTGGTTGGATGCATGGATGGTGTGGTGGTTTTGTGCTCTGTGTGGTGGCGTGGTGGTTGTGTAGTGGATGGGACCTGAGGCTGTGGTTGTTAGGTAGGAGGGGCGGACGAGTACAGTTGGAATGATGCAGCGTGGTTCCCGGAGCCGGGTTCCCACGTTTGTTTTTTATTTTTTTTTGTTCGTTGTGTGTGGGCATTGTGATTTTAGTCCTTGTTAGTCTACCTGTTGATACTCAGGCGTGGGACAGGTGGGAGAGGGGAGTACGTATGTGTATGTTTGAGAGTGCACGATTTCAGAAATGTATTCCAGTGTGTGTGTGTGTGTGTGTGTGTGTGTGTTGTGTGTGCTGTGTGCCGCGCGCGAGCGCACGCGCGCGATGATGGCGTGACGACAGACATGACATGTGTGTCAATGTTTGGGTGTGTGCGTGTGTGTGTGTGTCTTGTGTGTGTGTGTGTTGTGTGTGTGTGCGTTTGAAAGACGGACAGAGAGAGAGAGAGACTGAGCGGAGAGGACGAGAGCGACGAGCAAGCACGACAAACGTCCACGAAAACAGGTTAAATTGCGGAAAGACTTTCGTGTCTTCACCACATACAGCTGATGATAATGGATTATTTCAGAATTTTGGCAGACAAAGTTGGTGTCTACATCACACAGACACCTGACTGTCTACACATCATAGCGAGGACTGACCGGTCTACATCACAGACAACTGTCTACATCATAGAGACCTCACTGTCTAGATCACAGACCAATGGACTGGTCTACATCATAGAGTCGAACTGATTGTGTACTACATGGTGGAGACTGACTGCTGCTATGTGTATTTCAGAAAATTTTAGGCACCCGAGAGAGAGATTTGACCCTGAAACAACCGCGGACACAGGCACCTGTCCCCAGTGTCCCCTCCCTGGGCCTCCTCCACCTACTCCAGCAACACTGTGTCTCTTCCCTATTACGGAGTGTGAGTTCCTGTGTTCTCCGTGCTCCCTTCACTGAAGTGAGTTCCTGTGTTCTCGTCTCTCCCTTTTGCTGCTGAGTGGTCCGTAGGTTGTCCCCTCTCCTTTTCTATATGTATTTCGCTTCCCTATTAGCTGAATGTTGTGACGTTTCTGATTTCTCTCCCTTACTGATACATGATGATGAAGTTCTTCATTATCGTTTTCTTCCCTTGTACTAAATGTACTGATGTGATTCCTTGTGTTGTCCCTCAAACATACCGGTACTGGAGGTGTGATTGTAAAAAACACAAAACCTCAGCGTGTGTCTGTGTTTCATCAGCTGTTGCCGCTTCAGATGGGTACAAGAAGCTTCACAAGGCTGGTGTGTCTGTGGGCGAGAGAATCGAAAGCATGCGACGCCAGCCCATAAACGTCCCCTCTCCACGTTGGCTTTTCGCAGCGGGTTTACGACACCCCCTGGGTTTGCAAACACGTCTTACGCGCGGCATTCCGGTTTAGCAGTAGACACCGATGGTTGTTTTTGAAGCGAGGCCGCCCCCGAGGACTGAGCGACGTGGCACTAGATCTTTGACACCTACGTTACTTCTTTGGGGGTCATCAATCCGCAGCGACAGAAGTTCGAAGCCAGTCTGTCGTTCGTCTTCTAGACAAGCGTTCGCTGAAGAAACTTTTTCAGGACTTGCCATGTGCAGCAATCGATTTTAAATCATGTAGCCGCGTTGAATTGCCCTGCACCCGGGACTCCAGGGGCTAATTGCTGTGTGTGACAAGATGCTGACTAATAAGCCTAACTGAAGGGAAAAACAGCATAAGAATTCTTTGACATCATTTTTCGCGGTAAATGTTTTTGTTTCTACATAATTTACTCTTTTTTTTCTACTGATTTCGGGTTTTTCCGTAAATAGGGTTCTCACAAATAATTCGGCTCGTATCGTTCCTGATCGTTCCACCCATTCTGTTGCTCATTAAATCGTTTGTTCATTCATTGGTTTGTATCATTCGTTCGTAGTCGTGCGGTGGTTTTATTCGTGTTGGGTAGAGGGTTCGTTCGATCACGTCTTGTTGTCATAGATCGTTTCGTGGATGAGGGGGAGGGGAGGCAAGTAATTTCGGTTCGATCTGTTGTCAAACTTATCTTCCCCGGGTCGGGTGGGGAGTATTCGTATTAATTCGGTCGCATTCCTAAATTGGTCGGCTTCATTTTGGTTGTTCTTGGAATGTGTTCGTTAATTATTCATGTCGTTCGTTTTTTAAATAATTTTTTTTTTTTTAATTGTTTGTTGTTTAATTTTTTTTTTTGTTTAAATTTTGTTTTATATGTGGTTTGGTTTTATATGTTTTTTTTTTTTTGTTTTGAATTGTTTTTTTTTTTGTTTATTTTTTTTTATTTAATTTTTTTTTTTGGGTTGTTTGTTTTGTAAAATTATCGTAAGGACGTACGTTACAATGAGTAACTTGTTTTTTTCATTCATGGGATCGTTCTTTGTGGTCTTGTTTTCGTTCATTTATTTCCTTCGTTTTCATTGTGGCTTCGGTTGTCGTTTTTCTTAATGTTAGTTATTGTGGGTCAGTCGATTCATTCAGATCATATCCTTATATTATATTCAAAAAATCTTTCTTTCCACGTTCTTTTTTAATTCTTGTATTTATAATTCATTCATAACTGGTGGTTGGTCGGAATTCATTTTGTCGGGGTGGGGCGGGAAGGAAGGGGTCAGTGAGGAGTCATTTGTCGTACATTCGTTGTTACGTTCGTTAAGATTTATTCATTTGTTTTCATTTCCGGTTGTGGTAATTCAGTGGGGGGTTCCTGGTAACAATTGTCACAAGGTCATGAAGGGGAATGGGAGTCGAGTTCGTCTTGTCCGTATCAATGTATTCATATACAGGATGTGGTCGGTTCGTAATTTCTGGGGGAATATAACCTTCATTTATTTCGATGACAGGGTCGTTTATGTATATCAGCGTTCATATATATCATTCATCACTCATTCTAATTTGTTACGTTCGTTTCACGTCATTATTTGTTCATCAATCATATTTGTTTCATGAGGTCATGTAAAAGTTATAGGGGTCCCGGATCTTCATATCACGTCTATTGTATTGGTTGTTTATTATAATTCATAATCCTTCAATAAAAAAGGGGGGATTGGAGGATCATTTTTGGGCCGATATGGAAAAGGTCGTTCATATCACTTCATTTATTGGTGTGATTGTGGTCGTGTAATCGTGAAGTTCGAAATGTTGTTCTCGTACGTTATTTTATTTGTTTGTTCGGGTTCCTCCTCCGAACTCCAATTTCCTTCATTTATATTGTTTCCGTGTAAGTTCCGGCACAACATGATCCATCCATAAGTCATTTCTCATTACAGTTCCATAGTCGCGTTGGTTCGTTGTCGGCATTCATTCTTTGTTCCCAAAAATCTTATCATATCAAAATGTCGTATGAATCGTTGTGTTTCATTCGCATTCCTAAGAAGCTGGGGGTTCATATGTCGTGTTTCTATAGTGTTCTGCTGGCCCCTTGTTTGTCCGGGTCCGTCCGGTTATTTCTTATTTTCCCGGTTTGTAAATTATTTCTCCTTTCCCAGCCAATCACGGAGTACAGCTCCCCTGCAGATGTGACCGCCGCGAATCCCATGGGAAAGGCGCAGCTGCGTACAAATTGGGACAAGGCAAGGTTTTGGGGCACGAGACATGAATGTGCGGGCCCCTGCGCATGAAGCCTTTCCAAAACTGTCAGGGGGAAATGGTACCCTGTATCCGTCATACGCACGGAGGTGGTGTGCGTTGGGTGGGGTTTGTAGTTGTGTGTGTGTTGTGGTGTTTGTGTTGTGTGATGTGTGTATGCGGCGGCTGCTTGCGTGCGCGCGAGTGTGTGTTGTGTGTGGGGGCTTGCGTGCGGGGGCGTGCGTTGGTGGCGTGTGGTGTGTGTGTAAGTGTAGTGATGTTGTGTTGTGAATTTGTGCGCTAGACATAGCGAGAGAAAGAGAGAGATGGCGGCTGTCACGCCAAAGGTCATCTGTGTCCTTAGTCATGTAAACGGCTAAGTGTGTTTAGGTTATGGTCATTTCCTCATTGCTCCTGTCTGTCATTGCCCGGGAGGGAAACGACCTGGCGTGGATGAACTCTACCATGTGCAGAGACGCGGGGGGTCGGCCACGATCTGAGGAAAAGTGAATTATTCTTTTCCTTTTCCTCCTCCGAGTAGGGGTTTGGTCCTTTACTACTGGTGATGCGATCCTTCCGCGTCAACCAACAACGAAGTGGATGGCTTTCGTGTGCTGCTGCACGTTGCAGGTGGAGCCACGGCCCAACAATAAACTATACAGCAACTGGAGAGCCACTCGCGGGATTGGGGGCTCAGAGCAAATGTGCACAGTTATGCCCCAACTGGAATCCTAGTTGCCAGAACTGAACTAGAAAGGGGGGGAAGTCTACCTAAACGGACCTGCTAAAGTCCCCGGACCCCAAGCCCGGGATGGAATGTTTGTGTGGGTGTGGTTGATGTGGTGGTATGTGTGGGGTGTGTAGTGAGATGTGGTGTGTCCGGCCAGTTATACACATCTAGCGTCCATGACAGGAACGAAACCATGAAAACATGAGACACCATGGAACTGTTCCCACTACCACCTGTTAAAAACACGCCCGATTACCAACACTTGAATGGACCTAACCCCAAAAAAATAGACTTTCCCACCACTCCGGATGCTGTTAGCATAGGTTTTTGTGTGTTCGCGTTGATGGGGGCTCGAAACATTAAATTAAAAGAACAAGACAATCAGGATGCAGGGGGGGGAAAGAACAGGGTGAACCCTTAAAGAGACCATGTATCGTGGTATAGACGTGAAACAAAGCGGATTTAAGAACAGAAACTATGCATGAATGAGAAACACAAAATTAATAGCATTCAAAACAACAAAACGAATTCGTGTCACGTTGCATCTCTGGTCCTCCTTTATTTCTTTACACACCCTCGTGAATAAGGTAGTATGCGGGTCTGTCTAGAAAAAAAAAAAATGCGAAAAGGAGAGGGAAAAAAAAGGGAGCAAGTTGAACTGGCCGGAACAAAAATTCGTCAGCTTTCCGCTGAATTTCCACCAATTCTATCTTTCTTTCCTTTCCGCTGATTGGTCAAGAGCCCCTAATTTCCCACGGCGTGTAAAAAATTGTGCCAGCCAAAGGAAAAGAAAACCAAAGGTAGAAAAAACAAAGAAGTTGATCAAAGCAAAGGAAAGCGCGCATCGTAAAATTAATGATCAGCTGGCTAAATGAAATAAATCTGTACGGTCAAGCTGTATGAATTGTGGTACCTTAAACGGTCGCTGGAAGAAGATCGGGGTACCGGGCTTGGATCGTGAATGTTGGGTGGGGCTAAATGGGTCTGGTCCGAGTTACAAACCGTAAGTGCCGGTTCCATATCATGATTTTCCCTGATCCATATCAGAGTTGACATATTCATTCATTCTCTATGCCCATTTTTAAACCAAAAAAAAAAAAAAAAAAAAAAAAAAAAACGACATTCTCTGTTGGTAAATCGTAGGTAATAAGGAGGTTATCCCACCCCTATCAACACCCACCACCCCC
>JADBJO010023004.1:0-2500 GCA_016801955.1 Conus betulinus
TTTTTAAAAGGCTGTTCACTGCAATTGGCAGGTCGTCTGCGTTCTGGTTTGAGGAAGGTTTTAAAGAAACCGAAAAATTTGCAACAACACAGTGCTGGTTGTTTTTTACTATCCAAGTTATACAAACACACACAAACAAACACTGATACAGAGGCACAGACACACAGACACACACACACACACACACACACACACACACACACACACACACACACACACACACACACACACACACACAGATTTCCCCCTTCCCCACAAACACACACATTGGCATCATCACGAAAGGACAGTCATGCAGACAGGCAACGAGGCCTATCGGCAGACAGACGAACGGACGGATGCATTGACAACCTACCCGGCATATCCAGAATCCTGTCAGCAAAAATTAAGACGTCATCTGATGAATGATCGTCACTGAAATCCGCTTCAAGCCCAGGATCCACGTTGAACATTTCGTAGTATTCACTGGCACGTTCCACCGGATATTGCGTCACCTTCGTGGCCGAGGGAAAGTTCAGGTAACGCAAAGCAGCTGTGTCATTGCTCTGTATCACTGTGGGAACAACAGACAATCAGAAATGTTGTATCACTGTGGGAACAACAGACAATCAGAGATGTATCACTGTGGGAACAACAGACAATCAGAGATGATGTATCACAGTGGAAACAACAGACAATCAGAGATGATGTATCACTGTGGGAACAACAGACAATCATAGATGATGTATCACTGTGGGAACAACAATCAGAGATGTTGTATCACTGTGGGAACAACAGACAATCAGAGATGCTGTACCACTGTGGGAACAACAGACAATCAGAAATGTTGTATCACTGTGGGAACAACAGACAATCATAGATGATGTATCACTGTGGGAACAACAGACAATCAGAGATGTTGTATCACTGTGGGAACAACAGACAATCGGAGATGATGTATCACTGTGGGAACAATAGTCAATCAGAGATGATGTATCACTGTGGGAACAATAGACAATCAGAGATGATGTATCACTGTGGGAACAACAATCACAGATGCTGTATCACTGTGGGAGCAACAATCAGATGTTGCATCACTGTGGAACAACAGACAATCATACATGTTGCTTCACTATGGGGACAGCGGTCATTGCTCTTTAACACTGTGGGAACAACAGACAATCACTGATGTTGTATCACTGTGGGAACAACAGACAATCATACATGTTGCTTCACTATGGGGACAGCGGTCATTGCTCTTTAACACTGTGGGAACAACAGACAATCACTGATGTTGTATCACCGTGGGAACAACAGACAATCATACATGTTGCATCACTATGGGGACAGCGGTCATTGCGCTTTAACACTGTGGGAACAACAGACAATCACTGATGTTGTATCACTGTGGGAACAACAGACAATCATACATGTTGCATCACTATGGGGACAGCGGTCATTGCTCTTTAACACTGTGGGAACAACAGACAATCACTGATGTTGTATCACTGTGGGAACAACAGATAATCATACATAATGCATCACTATGGGGAGAGCAGTCATTGCTCTTTAACACTGTGGGAAACAACAATCACTGATGTTGTATCACCGTGGGAACAACAGACAATCATACATGTTGCATCACTATGGGGACAGCGGTCATTGCTCTTTAACGATGTGGGAACAACAGACAATCACTGATGTTGTATCACTGTGGGAACAACAGACAATCATACATGTTGCATCACTATGGGGACAGCGGTCATTGCGCTTTAACACTGTGGGAACAACAGACAATCACTGATGTTGTATCACTGTGGAACAACAGACAATCATACATGTTGCATCACTATGGGGACAGCAGTCATTTGCTCTTTAACACTGTGGGAACAACAGACAATCACTGATGTTGTATCACTGTGGGAACAACAGACAATCATACATGTTGCATCACTATGGGGACAGCAGTCATTGCTCTTTAACACTGTGGGAACAACAGACAATCACTGATGTTGTATCACTGTGGGAACGACAGACAATCACTGATTTGTATCACTGTGGGAACGACAGACAATCACTGATGTTGTATCACTGTGGGAAAACAGACAATCATACATGTTGCATCACTATGGGGAGAGCAGTCATTGCTCTTTAACACTGTGGGAAACACAATCACTGATGTTGTATCACTGTGGGAACAACAGACAATCATACATATTGCATCACTATGGGGACAGCAGTCATTGCTCTTTAACACTGTGGGAACAACAGATAATCATAGATGTTGTATCACCGTGGGAACGACAGACAGTCACAGATGTATCACTGTGGGAACGACAGACAATCACTGATGTTGTATCACTGTGGGAACGACAGACAATCACTGATGTTGTATCACTGTGGGAACGACAGACAATCACTGATGTTGTATCACTGTGGGAATGACAGTCAATCACTGATTTCGTATCACTGTGGGAACGACAGTCAATCACTGATGTTGTATCACTGTGGGAACGACAGT
>JADBJO010023004.1:7500-20000 GCA_016801955.1 Conus betulinus
TCCTGTTCGTTCGTTTTTCTTTGAGTTACGATGACTGGCTCACAAGCTGTACATTTTCTTCTGCCTGTCCCATCAATAATTTTCCACGTCCTAGTCGAGTGCCTTTTGTATCCTTGACAGCTGTGTGCAATCAGCTGTGCTTTACAACATACATTTATTTGTTCTAGCATGTGTCTGGCCTCCCTTGAAGGAAGGTGAAGCCCGTATCGCGAAGTTTACACTGGTGTGTCTTACGTAGTTACAAAGACCAATCTCGTTGTTTCATTTGGAGTTCTTTCTAATTCAAGACGATTTCTCTTAGGCATTGTTGTAAGCCCTAGTCCTTGATCAATCAAACTGTGTGATACATTCGGTAGGGATTGTGCTGTTAATGCCTTTGGCTGTCGTTGCTTCAGGGGCAGACAGACCTTTTCTTGCTTGCGTTTTAAAAATAATGTTCTCAACCTTCTTTTTTCTTTTTCTAATGTTAGCATTCTCTCAAAGCCTTCAGTTGGCTCAACTTGAATTCCATTTCTTTTGAGGTCTGCAGGGCCTTTAGTGTATATATGGTATAATACAGTGGGGAGAGGAGAACCTTAAGGTAATCGCATGGAGATGCTACAGGGTTCAGACAACTAGTCTGCAAATTATAGGATGACGGTTCGCTCTTGAAGACGTGCTGCAATCCATCATCTAAGTGTCCTGCTGATTCCATGGTCATGAATGACCTCCACGAGAAGTGAGAACTGGGCATTTTTGTATTCATCTTCCTGGTATGTAGCAAATGCCAGTGTTTTTCTTCATTCGTATACTTTGAAAGCCGTAGAGCCATATGTCCCCATGTGCTTTTATCCGTTTGGTAGCTTTCTTGATTGGAAGGCCAGATTTCTCTCTATTTTTAAGGGGTTTTTTTTTTTGCGAGTTGTCCTGATAATTGCATTAAAACGTGCTCCAGGGCTAGGTAGGGTATGTTATCCAGAAGAGGACAGAACTCATCTTGTCAGTCTCTACCAGGACAATTTGGATAAAGGCTATGTCACAGAAAGTTGGACACATGGATGCCTGAAATCTTTTATCTAACCAGGAAAGGATCATAATCATTTCGATGGGCCTCCGTACCCACTATGCAAATATAGTAGGAAAGGATATGGAAAGAATCATAGCAAGAACAGTTACCAAAGAGGCAGGACTCAGGTCTTGTCTTGTTTTTCATCATCATCATCATCATCATCATCATCATTATTCTTACTATTTGCTCGTTCTGGCCAGGGGAAAAGGGAATGCCCAAAGAGACATGGCGATACAGGAGTTGAAGAAAGAAAAGGATGCAAAGAAAATCCTGAAGGTAGTCCAGGAAGATGTGGAGGGCAATGAACAACCTGGGGAAATGCACTCCAACGAATTCTCAGCTGGAATGACACATGGCACATCGTACCTCTCAAGATCAGCTGCATCCTCTGATCCGTAAATTACCTCCATATTTTTTTTTCCAAACAGATCAGTTGGCCATACAACCTCCTCCCTTATTACGAACAGATAGACAGACAGATTGACAGAAAGACACACACACACACACACACACACACACACACACACACACACACACACACACACACACACACACACACACACACACACACACACACACACACACACACGCATACTCGTAACTAGAGTCTGAGTGTTAAGAGCGCTTAAAAGATAAAGAAGAAGAAGAAGAAAAAAGCTGCGCATTAACGTTCCTCCTCCCCCCCCTCCTCTTTCCCCTATCCTGCCCTCAGCACGTAGGCACAGGAATTTACGAGAATAGAAACTTCCAAATAGTACCATTTACACTAAAAGTACAAGATACTGAGGGGAGCTCAGCAGTAACCGCGCCAGTGCTGACGATCTAAA
Organism: Conus betulinus; assembly: GCA_016801955.1. Lineage (NCBI taxonomy): Eukaryota > Metazoa > Mollusca > Gastropoda > Neogastropoda > Conidae > Conus > Conus betulinus. The sequence goes on from JADBJO010023004.1 coordinate 9,376, forward strand.
AACAAAACAAAACAGAACATACACAAGACAGAAGACAACAACCATGGACAGTCTTCAGCAGGGTCTGAGATGAAAATCATTTCCATGACAGCTGCACCAGATAAACATGATTTGAGACAATTATTCAGAGAGCAGCTGTGTCATATATACCTGACGAAAAAAAAAAAACCCAGTGAGATGCTCGGAAATGACGATCGACGCCGCCATATTGCGAAATATGTGCAGGGCTGCATACATAAATAGCATGATGACGCACCACATGCTGGTGATTACATAATGGCCATCTGCATAAACATGCAAAGTGTCTGAATGTCTGACATTCATGCTATCGCCATGTTGTGTCTCTCAGTCATTATGGGTTCTAGTGACAATTAAAGTCAGAATCCGAGGCTTAGCCATGCGCGCGCGCGCGCGCGCGCGCGCACACACACACACACACACACACACACACACACAGAATAATGTTTTGGAGCGAGAGAGAGAGAGAGAGAGAGAGAGAGATACAGAGAGAGAGAGAGAGAGAGAGAGAGAGAGAGAGAGAGAGAGAGAGAGAGAGAGAATTTCACACTCAAATCTGAGCGCTTATGTTATTCTCTCTCTCTCTCTCTCTCTCTCTCTCTCTCTGTATCTCTCTCTCTCTCTCTCTCTCTCCTCTCTCTCTCTCTCTCTCTCTCTCTCTCTCTCTCTCTCTCTCGCTCCAAAACATTATTCTCCATACGTATATGCGGTGTCTCTTCCATACGTTGGGCTTATTGCTCTAATCATACACGAATAATGCTATAATTCATCCAGGCAGCTTCTGTTAAAATTAATGCTGTCATTGCCTCCTCGATATATGGATTTTTCTCCTTACACCCGATGCAACCCTACATGATCTGTTCATATCAACACCACACAAAATGCTCACATAACTCAATCATCGGTTGTGGATTTTTTTGTTCTGTAATCGTAAATACATGCATTAAAACGCTGTCTCTTTCGTTTATGAGTAAACACTAGTCTGTCTTCTACTCGGCAGATGCAGTATGTATGAGCTTTTTTTTTCTGCCAAAGTATTCAATTCCTTTTATGCGTGATTTTTTTTTTCGGCTGTACGATATCGGAAGGGAGTATTGACGCACGCACAATACCACAGTCACATTGACAAAGCATGCAATAACTCTGTCGTCGTATTTCTGAAGTTTCTCTGAAAACAGATGAACAGTGTCATTTATAGATGTTGAATCCTTCTCCATTTTGTTTACACATGTTTGGCTTGCCAGTCCCTTGCTACCTGATCAGTAGTGTGTGTGTGTGTGTGTGTGTGTGTGTGTGTGTGTGTGTGTGTGCACACAAAGTAATGCCTTCAGCCTGTATCCTACATTGCTTTTGAAGTTGATTAATGGTACTATCTGTTTTCCAGACAACACATCATTATCAATTTGTATCAGCAAGCGCATTTTTCTACGCATGTATACAGCTCACAAAGTTTTGAGGATCACTTGCATGTTGCATTTGTTTAGATGAGTGTTAGTCATCTGTGGGTGGCGTGGTGTTTAGATCGTCTCCTATGGCCACCACATCACGTCAGTGCACAAGCAGGCCTCAGACTGTGACATGTATTGATAGTGATGGCGTGTGCACATCAAGGCTTCCGAAAAACAAATAGTCTCATGGTGAAAGCACTGTGCTCTACAAAGCAAACACTTGCAGTGTCAAAAACGCCTGGTCCGACAAACGTGCATGTATTGCAGATATGGGGCCCTTCAGTCCCCTGACACACTTGCCATATAGAGAGATATGTAACAATTGCCTGCCAAACCATCCTCCTCAAACTTTCAAACTCTCCACCCCACCCCCCCACCCCCACCCCACCCTGTGCCCCATCTCTCTTGCTCTCTTTGTCTCACAGAGGGCAGTTAGGATTATCAGTTTGGGTCATTTTTCAATGCCTACCTACCTTCGCCCCTCAGCCCTTTCCTCATTTTCCTCCATCCCTTTGTCCACCTGGCTGTCTCTTGTTGCAAAGTGACTACGCCAAGACATATACCAACGACGAGAGAGGAACAAAGAATTTTGACATGACAACAGAGCAGGTTGCCATCTCCGCTCTTCTCCCCATCACCTCTTTCCACATCTGCTTCTCTGATTGGAGCATGCATCTTGTAAATATGTTTAACTCCAGGCAGAGACCTCTGTGACCACTGTCGTCATTTCAGAGAAGCCGACAATCTCCCCACCTCCTTTCCCTTCCACACTTACCCTGGTTGCAGGAACAATGGCCGTGGGACATTGAGCAACCTACCCATGCGTTACACAGTTACTCATACCAGCCAGATGTCTGTGTGTCTCTGTGTGTCTCACAAGTGTGTGGACATCGTAGTTTCGTTTGTCAGCTTAATACTGACGGATATCAACATCTGAGACAGCCAGCACGGTTCTCAAACTTGTTATCTCACAAACAGGTGGTGTGGAATGATTGTGTCATTCCAGATCAATTCCCCCTGCCACCTCCCCCGCCTCTTTCTCGTCTAGAATGATATCATTGGCTGCCCTGTTCCTCTGGCAGACTGTCAATCAGGCATCACAGACAGGGTGTGTAGCTTAGCACACAGAAAGGAGAGGTCAAGCCTCCTCACCTCACTGCTCCAGCAAAGGCTGTAAGACTGACCACAGCCAGTGACACACACTGGTGTATACCAGGAGGGGGATGGTCATCTCTCCTACTCTGAGATCCTGTGTCAATTTTCACTGATCTGTCCAGAAGAACTGTAAGATAAAACTAATTTCCTAAGTCCTAAGACTATGCAGTGCTTGTATTTAGGCCATAGGTTTTGATTGTGCAGCTTTATGCTTTTGATGAAGTCTTCCAAGGTAATGAATAAATATAAATATTCTCTTTTGACTGTTTAACTTATTGTCACTATTTAGTGAAAAATGTTAAGAAGATTAAGGAATATCATTTAAAAAAAAAAAAAAACAGTATACTCTTTTACCAATACTTGGAACTATCTATTAAGATGACTACTGAATACTATATTCTGATAGGACAATTTTATGCCTATAATGAGTGAAACTGTTAAGGTGATTTAGGAATAGCGTTGATTGGCTTAATGATTGATAGCAAGTGACTGTACACAACATGTGCGCTTTGTCTAAGTGTGTTCCAGTTAAGTCTTAACCAAGCCACTGGACACCAGTTCAGGTTACCAAACATCCTGTCTGTTTATGTAGAGTTAATGTGTGGAAACCTCACCCCACACCATGACTGATTTAACATTATTTTTTGAGTTGTACATCTCACTATCATATACACAAAGAGCGTTGGAGTGTGAAAGTACGGTTAACTTGTGTGAGTCCTTTGTAGTCCATATGTAAGTTCTTGTCTGAACTCATCTCTAGTAATGTCTGTCACTCAGAGCACAAAAACTCATTCAGGGCATAGTCAAAGGCGAATTATTCCTGAGCCACTCTTAAGTGTTTTGAAGTCCCAAGGTTGACGTTGCTTTGACACTGATTCGTAATACAACATTCTTCACAGGCAGCAACATATTTGTCTCTGTTAGGTTTGTGCCACATGTGACATAATGCTGTTTCTCTGATAAAGTAGACACAGTGCTGTCAGATGTTTGTCTGTCAGTGTGATCAGAGTGCAACTAGATAAAAGCATCCCATAGGGTGCAATCAGATAACATCACATGGTGCATTTTTCTATCAGCGAAATCACGCTCAGTCAGACATGATCATATAATGTGTTTCTCTATCAATGCAAATGCAACATTGCCAGATTACAGCCTCTTGGCAGTAAGACACGCTCTGGAGCTTACTCACAGAAGGTACCTAGAAAAGTCCCATCCCCTCCTCACCCAGGAGAGACTCGAACCTGCACTTCGTGTGTAATCAGTCGTCTTATTCTTGTCAGAAACCTGTTTTTGGCTGGACAATTCAAATTTCATGAAGGTCATTTGGCTCTATACAGTAATGGGGTGACATGACAATTGCCAGCCACACCATCCTCTACAACCCCCCTCCCCCCCACCTTCTACCCATCCCCATCTGTCTAACCCCCCTCTCTCTTTCCCTCCCTCCTCTCTCTCTCTCTCTCTCTCTCTCTCTCTCTCTCTCTCTGTCAGTGTCTCGTGAATAGCAATTAAAGTGGTTTTTTTTATCCTTCAACCCCCTCCTCCTCCTCCCTTTTGCCCACAGTCTGGTGGACGTTTCATTTGATACTGGCTGACTCCATGTCAGTCACCAGTGTCACTCCCGCTTCCTCTCTCCCCTTCCTTCTTCGCTAATCTAGTCGTACAGTTGATTGCACGTGGTTGAAACAAGGGGCACATACTCTCTCTCAGCTGTGTTCAGACCCCCACCCCCCATCCCCTCGCCCATCTCCGTCTCTCTCTCCACTCACCGTAGCCACAAGGAAAATGACTCGCACGTATCTCACAGCGAAGATAATGTGGCTTTGTTAATTCGCATATATGCAAAACATGTCGTCGCAAAGATCTAAGAATAGTGTTCTCGAATCTTTTACGCAATTTTTCACATGGTAGGTGATAAGGGACGACTTCCCATTCCATATCACTGCTCCCGTCTCTGATTAGTAACATTCCCCTCCTGCCTCCTCTCTCTTTTCTGTAGTGATATCATAGGCTGTCATGTTTCTCTGACAGCTTGTTAATCCGACAGCATCAGTGACCATATGTGTAGCTTAGCACAAGAAAGGAAAAACCAAGTCTACTCACTTCACTTCACTTCTCTCCGAAGGCTGTAGGACTGATCCCCACCAGTGAACCAAAAATGAAAGACAGGTACATAGTGGGATGCTCATCTCCCCTATTCTCAAATGCTGTGTAGAGTTTCACAATCAACCCGGAAGAACGTTAAGTTGAGCTATGTTTCAAAGTCTTGAGACTATGCATTGCTTGAATGAATGCCTTATGTTTTAACAGTACAACTTTACGCTAATACATCGTGACATCTATCAAGAGGGTGAATGAGTATTCTATTGTAATAGTTTGCCACAGCTCCATGAAAACTGTTAAGGTGCTTGATTAACATTCTATATCAACAACATGAGTTTTTCGCCAGTATTCAACACTATCCGTTAAGATGATCACTGAATATTACCCTCTGACAGGAAAAACAGTATGCCTATGACTGGTGATTACTGTAAAGCTGATTTATGAATAGAAGAAATGTTGACTGCTGTACCTTTTCCAGATAACTTGAAAATATAGAGAACCCTTCAACGTTTCGTGCTGTAGGCACTTGGTCACGAAGTGAAGTGTTGAGGTTGTAGGGGAAGCTGGCAGGTTTCTTGTGACCACAGTTCAGCCAAGAAGGTGGGGGGGGGGGGGGACGAACTGTGTTAATATGGTCAACAAAAGGGGGTGGGGCAAAGAGGGGGTGAGGAAAGGTGGGAGGGAGAATTACCCGATAATAATATTTTCTTAGTTTTGGTAAAGTGTCAGAGAACTGTGTGTCCAGTCTTCTGGAACATAGCCTTTATAGAAACTGTCCCAGTAGAGACTGAAAAGATGGGTTCTATCCTCTTCTGAAAGCTATTTAAGATCAGAATAACGTAGTTTGTGTGGACCAGGGCTTTATTCATTTTTATTTTCAAATGAGTGGTTTGCTGATGAAGACAGTTTGGCCAGCTCTGGCGGTGCATTGGCTAACGTCTCTCTTACTTGTGCGCTGGAAGGTTCTGAGTTTGAGCCATCAAAAACATTGGTTTGTGGAACTTTTCGTCTCTGACCGGATCATACTCATAGAGAAGTGTGCCCTGAGCTCAAATAGGAAAACTGAAGTTTCTACTCAGGCTTCACTTAGTGAATGAATGCATTCCAGAGGTCGTCAATTCCCTGACCAGCGCTGCAGGTATCTGTATCTCTCGGGCCTTGCCTCTGTTATGAAAGGAAGCGAAATGGGAACCTTATCATGTATCAGACCAGGATGGAACGCCACATCCTCATTTTGATAACTTTGGTCATTCCTGGTCATCATCGTTTTACTAGTGATATGAACGTAGCGAGATGGAGTCGAGGAAATTCTAGGACAGCTCCTCTAGATTTGATTAACAGATTTTAGTTCAAAGAAAAGGGTAGACCTGGCTGTCAGAGGATAACTATGATGAGTTCATAACATCAACACACACAGCCGGGCGATTCAGGTTTTATCTGCGTTGTGCAAGATTCAGAACCAATGCCCTGTGAAGAAGAGTCTGTCACACACAAAGAATATGACAGCTACCTCATCTTTCGCCTTTATCTACGACTGAGGATAGACAACCGTGAAGAGCTCTATGTCAACATAGAGAACTGGGCAGATTACCTCATATATACGTTTTATATATAACTGGGGATAGAAAACAATGAAAAACGACATGTAAGCCCGCGGGATTCGATGTGTCAACTCATCCCTACCTTTTGCACAGAACTAAAAATCGACAACTTTAAAGAACACTTATGAACGTAAAAGCTCGGAGCGTTACTTCATCATTATCCTTTTGTATAGCATTGAGGATACATCATTGTGAAGAATACTATGTCAACAGCACAGCATGTATCCAAATACTGACAGAAAATGTCAATTCCAGAAGGCAGTGGATATTGCAAAAGAAAACCATAAGATCAAGAATGACATGCAAACCAACACACAGGGGCTGTGGTCAACAGAAAACAGGTGCTAATCACAGGCAAAAGGCAAATCCAGAAGAGACATGGCAAGACAGAAGTTGAAAAAAGATGAGGACGCAAAGAAAATTCCGAAGGTAGCCCAGTAAAATCTGGAGGGACAATAAAATACTTGCGGAAATGCGCTCCAACGAAGTCTCAGCTGGTATGACACATGGCACGTGGTATCCCTCAAGTTAAGGTTCATCCTCAGATCTGTATGTGACTTCCTTCGAGTGTCTTCCTCTAATGTTATTTTGTCATTCTTGTGTCTTCCCATTCACGCACACACAGAAAGACAGACCAATACACAGACAGACAGACAGACAGACAAAAAGGCACACATTCACACACACACACACACACACACACACACACACAAAGTCACAGAGAGAGAGAGAGAGGGAGAGAGACAGAGAGAGGCACACACACACAGAGAGGAGAAGGAGGAGGAGAAAGAGAGAGAGAGGAGGAGGAGGACAGGAGAGGAGAGAGAGGGGAGGAGAGAGAGAGAGAGAGGGGGGAGAGAGAGAGAGAGACAGAGACAGAGAGAAGACAAGACAAAACAAAGTTTTATTTGAGCTATGCCTTCTGCCTATGTTCTGCCTATTGGGGCGGGAGTGTTTAACAAAAGGAAATCATATCATAATATCGTACATAAGATGAATAAAGTCAGTCGATACCGTCTTTAACCGCGAAAAGAGGGGGAAGGGCGAGGACAGGTGGGGAGGGGGGTGGGGTAAGGGTCGGGTGGGTTGGGGTGGGGGTTGGAGGGAGGATGACAAAAAGTAGCATGTTCATAAGTATGCAAAATTGATCATTAAACATTATATACACATTGATTTCTGAGAGTAAAGGCCTTAGACAGATACAGGGCAAGGGGCATACACATTCTTGTATCAGAAAGCAATAGGCTTATATTAAACACATTTGGGTGGGAACAATATTTGGGTGGGAAATACATTTCTCGGATAGCTTTGTAGTCAGTACAAACCAATATAAAATGTAATTCTGATTCTTCAGAATAAGAACAAAATGGACAGTAGTGTTTTCCTTCCTTTTAGGATATCTATTACGGTGGGGTTTCAACTGTAAGACGCCGAGTCCGATTCTTGACAAATGTTTTCTGAGAGCAGGGTTTTTAACAGTGAATAGATATGTCGGGACATCACGTAATTGCCTGAACAAAGAATAGAATCTGAATCTTTCTTTTGCTATTATTCTAGAATCGATATCCCGTAAATGGCAATCAAATAGTCTTTGCTTAAAGATGCACACAAAGGATTTAACATTTTCAACTCCTTGGTTCTCCCAAACGAAACCAAAGCCGTATCTAACACAAGTAAAATAAACGTTGGCTACCCAGTTCTTCTTACCATTGCAAAACAGAGCATAGAGAATTTTGTAAGATTTCTTTGGAATACAGCTTTCGTCCATACTGGTTAGCTCAACCAATACTTGATGCATTTCATAAATGTCGAAATGTAAAGTTGTTATATCCCAAATTCACAGCACACAAGTGCACGTGGTGTTTTTTATACTCACATTCAACATATGTTTAACAATAACTGTATGATCTGCAGTCAGACCCCACAACTCAGATCCATATGTCAAGATAGGTTAAAATTTGGCAATCAAAAAGCTTAAAGAAAAGTGTGGGATTATTTTCTCCAAGTGACCATAAAAATTTCAAAACACTAAAACACCTCTTTGTTTTCAGAGCCGTATCCTCCCGTGAGTATGAAAACGTTAAGCCCTGTAGATACTATCACTCCAAGGTATTTCTGGCTGGACACCTTTATACAACCATTTTTCTCGACAAGCGATATGGTCTAAATATTACTTTCTTTAGACTTTTCTTTATTGACAGTTAGTTGGAGTCAGCCAACAGTGCTACTTAATGTGTTCAGCTGGTGCTGAAGACCCACTATGTTGTGGGAAAGAAGAACGACGTAATCAGCAAACAACATGACTAGAATCTGTAATAAGTCAGGTGACAAGTTTATTCCATGTTTACCATATGCCACGATGTCTCTAGCAAGCTCGTTAATGAACAGAGGAAAAAGAATAGGGCTGCAGTTGTCCCCCCTGTTTTAACCCACGGGGGCACATAGAAGCTTCAGTAAGATCATTATTTGCTCGGTCTCTAGCTTTCACAACTTGATATATACTCCTAATAGCTCAGTGCATTTTGCCATGGATACCATTTTTACGAAGAATTCACCACAAATTATTTCGATTTACTAACTCATAGACTTTTTTTAAAATCAATAAACGCAGCATAAAGTTTCTTTCCAGAAAGACAACTGTGTTCGCACCAGACTTACTAAAGTAAATATCTGATCAACTGTACTATAGCTCTTTCTCAATCCGCCTTGTGATTCGTTTAATATATCATTTTCTTCACCCATTGTATCAAGCGTTTATTTATGATATAAGCATACAGTTTGTCATACATTTTTAGCAATGAAATACCTCTACAGTTGTCTGGCGAATTAATATCGTCTTTTTGTGTATCTGGTGTATAACTGACTCGGACCAGATAAGTGGAAAAGTCCCAGAATCATACAATGTATTGAAAAAAAAAATTGTTAAGAATAAAATAATTAAAGGAAGAACGTGTTTTTATAAACTCGCCATTTAATCCATCTGGTCCGACCGCTTTTCCATCCTTTAAAGCTCTGACAGCATCTTTAGCCTCTGAGATTGTTATTTCTGAGTCTAATGTGGTGTTCTCTATAATTTTATACCACACATCTTCATGAACGTTGTCTCTCTGTATATATTTCATCTTGGATAGAATCATCATTGAAAACCTTATAAACTGATAATACCAATGTCTATTATGATAGAAGTTTCTGGAATTTATTAAACACGCTTGATTTTATAGTTCTCCAAAATGTCTTGGGATCGTTTTTATTTGCCTCTAGTAAATCTAGCGTGCCGTTTTAACGTCGGCGTTTTTTTCTTATTCAAAAGCCATTTTTAATCCCTTCGCTTATCAACATATATGTGTCTGAGTTCTTCTGCTTGTTTTTCATTACTACAGTTAGTAAAGTTTCTCAGAGAGCGTTGTAACTCTGATTTCATTTCACTGCATTCGGAATAAAAACCAGGGACTATTTTGTGTTTTTCTTTATTCTATTTGTTTCTTCATGCACTGCCCAGTGAGAGCCAGACCTTCACAGAATGTATTCAACGCTGAATTTACATCATTATCAATCAGTTCTGTAGCCTGATTAAAAATGCATGTAAGTATGTGACGTACATGCTTGATGATATTCGTTAATAATCTTTTCCGGGTTCCAAACAAACTTTTCTATCAAAGTCTTCACTGGCTTCGTAGAAACATTTACTACAGACGTTGCAGGACTGAACGTAAGTTCTACAGGTAAATATTTACATTCAACAGAATGTGGAACTCGCAAGTTTAAGGTGTATTCAGAAATTCAACTAGACATAAGAAAAGAATCAAGAACACTTGATCTATTATGGGTAATATATGTAAATTCACCATTCTTATCTCTGAGTCGCATAATTTATGCAAGTATTGGCAAAAATTATTTGTTGTATTATCTTTAGATTTTCTCAGGAATTGTTCCTCCAGGTCTGTATTGTCATCCTTCCACATACTGGTGTCTGGAGGGAGAACTCTTTGGCGTTAGCACTGCCAGTTCTTGCATTAAAATCACCCATCACCATGAAAGGAAGATCTCCATACCTTTCACAAATATCAATAATACAATGCTACAGCACATACATTCCATTATCGATTTCCGTTTTATTATAATAAGGTTAATCTACGGAGGATTGTACATGCTTTTGAGGATACAATCAGTACGTAAGCTTGGTAGTTCTTTTGAAAGTTTCAGGACAACACAGAATTTGCAAATACTTTTTGACCGTCAATGCAATGCCACTAGACAAGCGAGACGCTACACAATCTGACAGATTTACACCAGGAGACAC
>JADBJO010023004.1:25000-27113 GCA_016801955.1 Conus betulinus
TCCTTGTGCGGTTCTGTGAGCGCCTGTGTGTGAGCTTCTGAGCGCGACTGACCTTTCAGCCCCAGCCCTCTTCCTCAGAATATCAGGGGACTAGATGACCAGCCCCCTGTTCACTTCGGTTCCCCCAGGTCCCAGCGGGCAGCCAGGACACCAGGGCCACTGAACTGCGACCGTCATTCCCCCAGGTCCCAGAGGCAGCCAGGACACCAGGGCCACTGAACTGGGACCGTCATTCCTCCAGGTCCCAGCGGGCAGCCAGGACACCAGGGCCACTGAACTGGGACCGTCATTCCTCCAGGTCCCAGCGGGCAGCCAGGACACCAGGGCCACTGAACTGGGACCGTCATTCCTCCAGGTCCCAGAGGGCAGCCAGGACACCAGGGCCACTGAACTGGGACCGTCATTCCCCCAGGTCCCAGCGGGCAGCCAGGACACCAGGGCCACTGAACTGGGACCGTCATTCCTCCAGGTCCCAGCGGGCAGCCAGGACACCAGGGCCACGGAACTGGGACCGTCATTCCTCCAGGTCCCAGCGGGCAGCCAGGACACCAGGGCCACGGAACTGGGACCGTCATTCCTCCAGGTCCCAGCGGGCAGCCAGGACACCAGGCCACGGAACTGGGACCGTCATTCCTCCAGGTCCCAGCGGGCAGCCAGGACACCAGGGCCACGGAACTGGGACCGTCATTCCCCCAGGCCCCAGCGGGCAGCCAGGACACCAGGGCCACGGAACTGGAACCGTCATTCCTCCAGGTCCCAGCGGGCAGCCAGGACACCAGGGCCACGGAACTGGGACCGTCATTCCTCCAGGTCCTAGCGGGCAGCCAGGACACCAGGGCCACTGAACTGGGACCGTCATTCCCCCAGGCCCCAGCGGGCAGCCAGGACACCAGGGCCACGGAACTGGGACCGTCATTCCTCCAGGTCCCAGCGGGCAGCCAGGACACCAGGGCCACGGAACTGGGACCCGTCATTCCTCCAGGTCCCAGCGGGCAGCCAGGACACCAGGGCCACGGAACTGGGACCGTCATTCCTCCAGGTCCCAGCGGGCAGCCAGGACACCAGGGCCACTGAACTGGGACCGTCATTCCTCCAGGTCCCAGAGGGCAGCCAGGACACCAGGGCCACTGAACTGGGACCGTCATTCCTCCAGGTCCCAGCGGGCAGCCAGGACACCAGGGCCACTGAACTGGGACCGTCATTCCTCCAGGTCCCAGCGGGCAGCCAGGACACCAGGGCCACGGAACTGGGACCGTCATTCCTCCAGGTCCCAGCGGGTAGCCAGGACGCCGGGGCCGCAGGGCTGTGAGCCACTGCCAGAGACGACGGGGTTGCCTCTCCGTGCAACAGCCGTAGCAACTGGACACGAAGGCCCTGAACTGTCCCAAAAATGTACATGTCACTTATCCTTAGGGAGAGATAACTGCCATGTGCGTGTGGAAGAGGGGTGTGTGATTGAATCTTTGTACTTTGGTTTCTTCGTTTGTCTTTGATTCGTCTATCCTTTTGTTTTCATCGTCACCCATGTTTTAGGTTCTCTCTTTTCAAGCCCCTCCCCCATATCTCTTTCATCCCGAACTTAGTTGGAGTAAGGTTGGGAAAGGCGAGGGGGTGGGGAGGGGGGGGGAGTAGTTTGGGAAATCTTTTCATTGGTCAGGGGTAGCTAGGTCGTCCCGCCATCTATATTCGTTATACATCTGTTTGAAGAAATGAAAGAAGTGTGAATGCGAAATTGTTCGTGGTCTGCTGTTGGGCGCGTCCGCGGGTGAAGGAGACGGCCTTCAGAGGAAACGTTTAGACCTGACGTGACAGTCGGAGACGAAAATCCTTTTCATGAGAGCAGCGCCAGGTAAAATGATCTGAGACAATAATTCAGAGAGCAGCTGTCTCATGGCATACCTGACCAAAGCAACGTCCTAAAGAGATGCTCGGTAATAGCGATCAGTCAAGCCACATTGCAAAATGTGTGCATAGCTGCATACCTATGAATGCATAATGACTGGCACCATGTGCTGGTGATGACATTATCGCAGTATCCAACATCGTATAATACGTGTAAATGTCTGATTATTTTCATATCGCCTTGTTGTGGCTGTCAGTTTTTTCTCCCTCC
>JADBJO010023005.1:0-7500 GCA_016801955.1 Conus betulinus
GGTGTTGTTGTCGGACATTTTTGGCGTTTAGGTGTGTGCGGTTTTCAGTGTGGGCAGTAGTGACTATCGGTAGGCTGTTGCTTGTTGTTTTTATTTATTTTTTTGGTTTCGATAAGCCATTTTCGTAATTCAGAAGTTGTGCGTGTACTAGACGGTGCCAGAGTGTTCGTCCTTCATTTCTCGGAGTACCCCGATGGACGTCTAAATGGCACAGCTGAGGGATAAACGGGCACGGAGATCCGATATTTATTTATATGGGATATATGTTTATATTTTACCCATTTGATTCTTGTCTTTATATTCTATGTGCTTTTGGTATATGTTTACGTGTTTTGTTCATTCATTTGACATGCTTTGAATAAAGGTCGGCCCTTCTGCTGGTCTGTATGGCACGTGTCTACCGCTCCGCGAAGCAGTCATAACACCCAGCACTTGTTAGAAGACGCCGTTGTATGGGTAAAAAAAAACTTTTTTTTATACATATGCGCGAACACAATGGACGCACACGCCCACATCCCATAAATACACACACACACGCGCGCGGACGGACGCAACGCACGCAACACACGACAACAACACACGCGCGCGCACGCGCGCGCGTTCGCACGCACATACGAAAAAGGACGAGAAAAATCACGATAGGTTTGTGTTCCGCATTCACAGCCAGCTCCCTGTTTCGTCTCTTCTTCTTCTCTTCTTTTCTTTACTTTTCTTTCTTCTTCTTCTCCCTTCTTCTGCTTCACCTCCTCCTCCTTGTTGTCTTCTTTTTCTTCTCTTCTTCTTCTCTTCTTTCTTCTTCTCCTTCCTCCTCCTCCTTCTTCTTCCTTTTCTACTTCTTTCTCTTCTTCTACTTCTTCCTCTCCTTCTTCTTCTCCTCCCATAGTAATTCTATTTTTCCTTCACTTCTTCTTCCAAGTTCCCTCACCAATCAGATCAGAGCACCTCATAATCACTGGTTCCTATCACTCACTCTCTGGTGTGTGTGGTGTGGTGTGTGTGTTGGTGTGTGTGTGTGTGTGTGTGTGTGCCTGCCTGCCTGCCTGCCTGGCGGTGCTGCAGACGATGGACGCGGGCCATGAGCAGTGGCGGGCCTTCCACGGCGACCTTCAGGAGCTGACCACCTGGCTGGACCGGGCCGAGTGCCAAACTCGCCGCGGCTAAGGCGGGCCATGAGCCGGCCGACTGCGAGGCCACCCTGGTGGTGAGTAACATTGTTGGGGGGGGGGGGGGGGGGGGGGGGGGTGGGGGGGGGGGGGGGGGGGGGGGGGGGGGGGGGGGGCTCGGCTTGGTGAGCGGATCTTTTAAGAGGGGCGCGTTCAGCTAGCTCTGAGGGGTGTGTACAAAGGGGCGCATTCAGTGCCTGGGGTGGGGGGGGGTGGGGGGGGTCTCCTTAACGAAGGGGTACATTAGTTCTTGGAGCCTGAACAAAGGAGCGCATTCTGTTCTGAGGTCTGAAACAAAGGGACATTAATTCTTGGAGTGTAAACGAAGGGCGCATTCAGCTCTTAGGGCCTGAACAAAGGGGCGCATTCAGCTTTGAGGGTTCATACAAAGGGCCTAGGGGCGCATTCAGCTTTGAGGGTTCATACAAAGGGGCGCATTCAGCTTAGAGGACCTGTACAAAGGTGCACATTCAACTTGAGGGTTCATACAAGGGGCGCATTCAGCTTAGAGGACCTGTACAAAGGGGCACATTTCAGCTTTGAGGTCCTGTACAATGGGGCGCACTTCAACTTTGAGGGTTCATACAAAGGACCTGTTGGACTGAGCTTTGAGGATTCATGCAAAGAGGTGGCATTGAGCTTTCAGGATTCATACAAAGAGGTTGAGCTGTTCAGGATTGATAGTGCTTTCAGGATTCATACAAAGAGGTGCATTGAGCTTTGAGAGTCTGTACAGAGGGGCACATTCAGTATTAGGGCCTGTACAAATGGTTTGCATTCAGCTTTCAAGGGTTCATACAAAGGGGTGCCTTGAGCTTTGAGGGTTTCATACAAAGGGATGCCATTGAGCTTTGAGGGTTCATACAAAAAGGGCGCATTCAGCTTTGAGGGCTCATACAAAAGGATGCATTCAGCTTTGAGGGTTCATACAAAGGGGCGCATTCAGCTTTGAGGGTTCATACAAAGGGGCGCATTCAGCTTTGAGGGTTCATACAAAGGGGCGCATTCAGCTTTGAGGGTTCATACAAAGGGGAGCATTCAACTTTGAGGGTTTCATACAAAGGGGCACATTCAGCTTTGAGGTTCAAACGAGGGGTGCATTGAGCTTTGAGGATTCATACAAAGGGGCACATTCAGCTTTGAGGGTTCGTACAAAGGATGCATTGAGCTTTGAATGATTCATACAAAGGGGCACATTCAGCTTTGAGAGGGTTCATACAAAAGGATGCATTCAGCTTGAGGGTTTCAGGGTATACAAAGGGGGTGCATTGAGCTTTGAGTATCTGTACAGAGGGGCACATTCAACCTTTGAGGGCCTGTACAAAGGAGCGCATTCAGCTTTGAGGGCCTGTACAAAGGGGCACATTCAGCTTTGAGGGCCTGTACAAAGGGGCGCATTCAGTTTTGAGGGCCTGTACAAAGGGGCGCATTCAGCTTTGAGGGCCTGTACAAAGGGGCGCATTCAGTTTTGAGGGCCGGTACAAAGGGGCACATTCAGCTTTGAGGGCCTGTACAAAGGGGCGCATTCAGTTTTGAGGGGCCGGTAACAAAGGGTCGCGCATTCAGCTTTGAGGGCCTGTACAAAGGGGCGCATTCAGTTTTGAGGGCCTGTACAAAGGGGCGCATCAGTTTTGAGGGCCGGTACAAAGGGGCACATTCAGCTTTTGAGGGCCGGTACAAAGGGGCACATTCAGCTTTGAGGGCCTGTACAAAGGGGCGCATTCAGCTTTTGAGGGCCTGTACAAAGGGGCGCATTCAGTTTTTGAGGGCCGGTACAAAGGGGCGCATTCAGTTTTTTGAGGGCCGGTACAAAGGGGCGCATTCAGCTTTGAGGGCCCTGTACAAAGGGGCGCATTCAGTTTTGAGGGCCGGTACAAAGGGGCATTCAGTTTGTAAAAGCCTCAGCTCAGGGGCGCCTTTATATTTCAGAGCCTGTCTGTACAAAAAGGCGCATTTACGTGCCACTGAACTTTCAACAGACGCAGATTTCTAAAGTCACTGATGGATTGCCCAGCATCAGAGTTTTTGTGGGTGCATGCGTGTGTTTATGTGCGTGATCCAAAAATGTTTAAAGCAACTAAAAGGTTTTTTTTTTTTTTATTATTATGTGCGTGACTGATTACCTATCGCCACACTGGGGTTGGGAATGTGGTTGTTTTCAATCACCCAGAAATCTTTTTTACTCAAGCACCGATTCGTTTCAGAAAACGAACAGTATGCACATCGCGTCGATTAGTATGCAGATGTTTGAGTATGTGATGTGTGTGTGTATGAGTATGCGCGCACGCGCGAGCGTGCGCGTTTGTGTGCGTACACATGCTCCCTCTTCACACCAAAACTATAAACCTGCCACCCCACTCTGCCACCCCCCCCCCCATCCCCACCACCACCCCCGTCCCCCCCCCCCCCCCCCCCCCCCCCCCAGCTCCGTAGTGTTGCTTCTGATTCAGAGCTCATTCGATTTTTGTAGCTTGTATGACACTTGGACCCCTTTGCCTGTTTGCCACTGAGTCGATTTGGAACGGGTTAATTAATCTCTCTCTCTCTCTCTCTCTCATCTCTCTCTCTCTCTCTCTCTCTCTCTCTCTCTCTATGTCGTCGTCGTTAAAGAACCAGCTGCCTTTTTGTCATTGGTCGTTGTTGTGATGTGATTTGTGATGTGATGTAGTTGTGCGTGAGCGTGTTGTTGTGTGTGGTGTGTGTGTGTGTGTGTGTGTGTGTGTGTTGGTGTGTGGGGGTGGGTGGGTGTGGTTGGGGAGGCGCGCGCATGTGCATGCGTGCGAGTGGGAGTGCCTACGCGAACGCTGGCTAATGCGTGAGCACATAGAAGTACCTGCAGTGCCTGTAGACAACGCTCGCCAGTGCAAAACTGGACACACACGGATGGATGCCCACAAATAACAAACACAAACATTGACCCAACCGGCAGAACGCCACGAAGGAACAGCCAGCTGACCCGGAGAATCGCCGAAGCACCCCCCCCCCCCCCCCTCCCCCAGTGTGTGTGACGTCATAGCCTGTCCGTTCGCGAGGGTTTACTTGTCGTCTGCCGTGCTCTACTCAGCCTCGTCCTTGAATGGGACGTCATGTGACTGAATAATGATTTGGTTGCTGCGTGTGACACTGGCCCTCTGCTCCGTCAACTTGGATTTATAAGAGATCTTGTATGGGAAGGGAGACAACTCTGACCAGCAATAGGCAGAGCAGTGAGGACAGGAGCCTCAGTGACGCCTCTTTTGTTGGAGCATGTTCCTCTCTCTTGTCTGTCTGTCTGTCTGTCTGTCTGTCTGTCTGTCTCTCTCTCTCTCTCTCTCTCTGTCTTTGATATGATTCGTCAACGTAGTTATGTGCCACAGACCTACGTCATTTACTCTACTGCAAGAACTTGTGCGTGCTCACCAACTATCGTCGGCTGTGAAAGCACACTGCTTGCCAGTTTATATGTATATTACACAGGATGTGTCTTTTCGTTCTTTCTTTCTTTCTTTCGCGTTCCCGGTCATGCTAGATCCTCAGCCCGGTTAGTAGGTTGAAGTCCACAGTCCGCCCCCCCACCCCCACCCCCCACCCCCCCCACCAAAACTCCTCTTTCTCAGCACGCCCTGCTTATCTGCCCTTCTTGAAAGTCAAGATTCAGTCCCGGTCACTCATCCCTACCCCCATCCTTTACTTCCCCATTTCCCTTCATCACTGTCTTCTCATCGTTTTCAATCTGCGTGCCCTCTCTCTCTCTCTCACTCTCTCTCTCTCTTTCTGCATTTAAAAAAAAAAATCTGAGTGTTTGTATTCGCCAAGTCAGCTGGGAGACTCAGGGGAGACAAATTCTCCGTACAGGATCTGATGAAAGTTTGAGCTGGTTTCCTCTCTTGTTTCCTGTCTTGCTGCTTATAGGAGGAGTTATAGTATAGTAGTAGTAGCACAACTAGTAGTAGTAGGTGGTGGTGGTGGTGGATTGTACTAGTAGTAGTAGGTGGTGGTGGTGGTGATTGTGTTTGTGTCTGTCTGTCTGAGCGTGCGTGCTTACGTGTGTGCGTACGTGTGCGTGTGTGTGTGTGTGTGTGTGTGTGTGTGTGTGTGTGTGTGTGTGTATTGGCTGTATACATCTGTACACTGTGGCGTAACCAGGTCATCCTGAGACCAGCGTACTACGCTGAGCCACAGCGTCCACCCTCCCTCACCGCCCCCCTACTCCCCTGCTCCCTTCTACCACACCGTCTCCCCCTCCCCCCCCCCCCCCCCCCCACACACACACACACACACACATACACTTCTTTCACCAAGCTGAGCCCCATCATTCATATCCACCTTACCCTCTCCCGACCTTTCCAATTCGCTTCGGGCATGTCCGACAATGATAAGGCAGCCAGTATCCGATAGTGGTGAAGTCAAAGAACACGTGGCTTACCACACACACACACACACACACACACACACACACACACACACACACATAGGGTGAGAGAGAGAGAGAGGATTGTGAAGACTGCGTGTTGAGGCATCAGAGATGGGAACTCGGAGAAGGGATCCAGAAGACTTCCCCGACTCCTTACTGCCTGACACTGACACTCGCCTGACCCTAACATAATCCTGAACCGAAACCTAACCTACACTAATCTTAATATAAACTTTATGTAAAGCGTGATAAAAAGCCCTCCATTGATAACTTGTGCTGCCGTGTGTTTGTGTGTGTGTGTGGGGGGGGGGGGGGGGAGTTGTCTTCTCTTGCTGTCCCTCTCTCTCAGTGAAGGAAAGAAAGTGTGCCGGTTCTGAACATTAAAAAAAAACAAACAAACAAAAAAACAAAAACACGACAGATATCCGTAACAGCCCGTGGGAGAAAATCAGCGTCGGACTCGACACATCAACACAAACCATCAAAGACCGGAGAAGGAAAGAACGCTGAGATCTGAAAGACGACAGACATGATAGAAAGAGGTCAGACACCGAGGGGAAAAAAAGGTTGAATTCAGGTGTCTGACTTACTTTTTGGAAACTATGGAGAAAACAGAGGCCGCCAAAGGTTAAAACAAACAAAAAACAAACAAACAAAAAACAACCACCCTTGAGGTGTACATATGTGAAAGCATGGGACAAACGGACGTCATGAGAAGACGGGATGTGTGCAGAGGAGGAGGGGTGGGGGGGGGGGGGGGTGTGTGGAGGGGGACGACCCACAAACGGCTGGAGAGACACTCATGAGGCAAATGAAGAGAAGAAGGGAATCAAGGAGAGAGAGAGAGAGAGAGAGAGAGAGAGAGAGAGGAGAGAGAGAGAGAGATCAGAGTCGATCTCACTATAGAATCATCGCTGACGGCCTTTTCTCCCACAGGGGGGGGGGGGGGGGGGGGGGTGTGGGGGGGGGGGACGAAGGGCCTAAGTAAATAATGAGAAGGGGCAATTGTGAGATTGACATTATGAATTGAAAAAACAGAAACGAGCTGGAAGAGACGAAAAACAACAACGACAACAACAACAACAACAACAACAACAAACAAGAAGAAATTAATGAAGTTTTTAACCGAAAACTGATCTTAGGACGGGAGAGAAGGAGAGAAAACAGTCCGTGGATTGATTGAAGAAAGAGAGCGTTAGATAATACCAGGTCCAGAACAACGACAGGTTGGGGGGGTCGTTCTCATTCTGTCAGCTGACAAGGCTCAGGAACTTCTCTGTTCAAAACCCAAGCGGTCAGGTCAGACCTACTTTTTTTTTTTTCTTTTTCTTTTTCTTTTTTTTTTTTTTTTTTAGCTTTTTCAGGAACTTTCCATATTTGTGTTGAAAGTTGCAGACGAATTAAAAAAAAAAAAAAGTGAAGAATAATAAACGTAATGCAAATGAGCTAAAGTAATAAATCATAAGCCTAGTTATATTGATGAAGTTTTCTCTCTCTCTCTCTCTCTCTCTCTCTCTCTCTCTCTCTCTCTCTCTCCTCTCTCTTCCCCCATCTTCCCCACCCCGTTCCTTCCCTCCCTTCCTGTCTCTCTCCCCCCCCACTCTCTCTCTCTCTCTTCTTCTTCCTCCCTCTCCTCCGCCTCAATCCTCCCCCACCCCCGTCCTTTTTTTTTTTTTTAGCTCGCGAACTCACTTTCACTTCACTCACCTCTCTCTCTCTCTCTCTCTCTCTCTCTCTCTCTCTCTCTCTCTCTCTCTCTCTCTCTCTCTCTCATCCCCACCCCACCCCCACAAGCGTGCTTTTTTTTTTTTCTTTTTCCTTTGAATTAAAGTGAACGCTTGGAATCGCTTCCCTGTCTTCAAGAGCTGTTCGCCTTGTCAGGTGAAGGAGCAGCTGCTGCCTCGGCGGAGCGAGCGATTCCCCCTGATCCGTGGTTGGCGTCAC
>JADBJO010023005.1:12500-15000 GCA_016801955.1 Conus betulinus
CAACACGATTCTGCCCCTCCGCCCCCCAAGACCCACAACCCAGCACTAGGCCAAAACTCCGTTCAGCTGCTCTGCAGTTGTCAGACGGGGAAGGGAAACGGGATCCAGCTCAGACAATGCTTCTTCGTCTCTCTGCACGATGTATCCACTAAACAAGTAGCCAGCAATGTTGCAGACTGAACTGAGTTTGACTTGAAGCTGACGAGACACCTGGCTGCGTTTCATAGACCCAGTGACGGCTAGACCGACTCGATGTTAGCGAGTGGAAGCGTTTCTTTGTGACCCCTCGCGAAGAGAGCGTCAGACGTCGTGCTGGCGGAGTTTTTTGTTTGTTTGTTTGTTTGTTTTTTGTTTGTTTTGTTTTTAGCTGCTTAATACACGCAAAAGGCAGATATTGTCGTGAGTTAGGCGAGTGGGAGTGGTTCATGTGCAACCTCTCCAGGCGAGAATACGTTCGCTAGAGTTAGCTTAATATGTGAGACTGCTTTGAAACCAACCTCCAGGCGATGGTGGTTGCGACGCTGACTCAATGCCGGTGCATACAACAGGGTAAAAAGCGTCCCATGTCTGTGAGCCTCTGGCGAAATCTCGCTCTTGCCTTGCCATTGCCTCTCGCCATGCCGGCCTATAAGGGGTCTGCCCTGAAATGCCGCCACTCGCCAAAAGTGGCGAGAATTTCTTGCCTCCTGTCCGTGTGGAACGCGTCTGTGGTTTGTCAAAGACTGTCTAAATCGGCTTCCACCTGGCGCCGTCTTCTCGTCGTGGCGTTAACTGTGTGTGAGTGTGTAGCGTAGCAAAGTCATCATCTCGCGGCATGATGTCTGGGTATTTCTGGACAAAAAGAAACGCAGCTCTGTGCCCTCTCCGCTCTATGCTTCAACCCTCCCACCCCACCCCCCTCCTCTCCCCTTCCCCCTACCCCCACCTTCTGACCTCCCCAATCCTTAACTTTCATTTCATTCCTGCCTCCCTGTCTTTTGGAAACGAAGAACGAGCAATAAACAACATTCTCCCACCACCAGCAGGGGGGAAAAAAGAAAGGACTGAACACGAACAACGTGCTATATCTACGCCTATGAGCTACTGTTGTGATTTGGGAAGTAGCTTCTCGATTTGCGGTTGGCCTCGGTCATTAAGTGAGGGGCAGGCGGCGGGTCACAGAGCCAGCGTCATGGATTGGAGCTGTGCGGGGGTGTTGGCGTATTGTGCTGTGTTTGCACGCGCGCGCGCGCGCGCGCGCGTGTGTGTGTACGTACGTGTGTGTGTGAACGTGAATGAAAATGGGACGGTATAGGTGTATGTGTCCCGCTTACACGCCAACGGCATTGTCACCTGCTGTTGTCGGACAAAAAGTTGAGCGGAGTCTACTAGGCCCACATGCTTTCAGTGAAGCTGTTGGTCAGACTGCGCGCGCGCTGGAGTGAGGGAGTGCTGCCGTGTCCAGACATCTCTGCTCAGTGTGTTGTGTGGGACCCGCGCTGGGCCAGACATCAGCAGAAAGGGGGGCTGGGCTCCCGGACGGGGGCTGGGTGTGGGTGGGTGGGTGAATGTGTGTGGGAGCTCTGTGTGTGTCGGTTTTGGTGGTGGTGGTGGTGGCTCTTGGCGAGTGTTTTGACTGGTGGCTGCGTCTCTGCGTGTGCGTTCGTCAGTTTGGATTACTGATGGTAAGGCTTCGATTCAGTGTGTCTGTCTGTCTGTCTGTCTGGCGTGCGCAGGCACGTACGCTTGCATACGCGCTGGCATACTCAGAGACAGATGAGCGTGTACATATATGAATTATTAGGGCGCACACTCATGTGCACATGATAGTCCCCCCCCCCCCCCCCCCCCCCCCCCCGCGCGACAGGCACGCTACCACGTAAACGAATGCTCACACGGTCACACGCGCGCGCACTCACGCGTACACACACACACACACACACACGCGCGCGCGCGCGCACCAACTCGCACACACACATACATATGCATGCACCAATTCGTACACACACATACAAAAGCGTGCATACACGCGCACGCACAAGCACATACGCCCCCACCACCCTCCTACACACACACACACATTCACACACACAACACACGCGTGTACATGTGCGCACGAGAGAGAGAGAGAGAGAGAGAGAGAGAGAGAGAGAGAGAGAGCTACCATGCCGACATAATTGTGTGCGTGCGTCTCTCTCTCTGTCTCTCTCTGTGTCTCTGTCTCTCTCTGTCTCTCTCTCTCTTCTCTCTCTCTCTCTCTCTCTCTCTCTCTCTCTCTCTCTCTCTCTCGGCCCTTCCCACCACTGCGTCATCCATTCTCGTACATACAGACCTTTAAAAAGTCCTAGGAGTGAATGGGAGAATACAGACTCGTACAAAATTCCATGCACATAATTATTGTTACTGAAAGAGAAAAAAAATGCATTGCTGGACTAAGGTCACCATCCTCTTTTTGAGGGGGAAAGGGGAAGGGGGGGGGGGGAGGAAGGAGGGGTAGGGGGCACTGCGTGTACTTGGATGC
>JADBJO010023005.1:20000-22500 GCA_016801955.1 Conus betulinus
CCTCCTCCTCCTCCTCCTCCTCCTCCTCCTCCTCCTTCTTTCATCATCATCATCAGCAGCAACAGCATCTACTTCTTCTTTCTTATCTTTTTTTTGAAACGCTGTCTTGTTCACCCAGAAAATGAAATGGGAACCTGATTCAGTACAGGGCAGGTTCGAGGCGGTGGAAGTAGAGGGATGGGCACCGCTTTCCATCATGCCGTGCCAGTGACTCGGTGAACCCCTGATGGTTGAATATCTGCCGTTAAGCGTTGGGACTTCAAGACTTGAAGAAGAAGAGGTGGGCTGGGTGAGTTAAGTTTCCTACTTGCCCTTGGGTGCAGGGGGGGGGGGGGGGGGGTAGTGTACCCCGGGTCAGACCGTGCTTGGTTGGCTGCTGTTAGACGCCTGACCCCTTAATAGTTTTCTCTCCTTTTCCTGTCGGCAAACGCTTCGAGTTCCTTCAGTGTGTTTGTATTGATCTCATCCGTACTATCTCCTCTGCAAGTTTGCACGCGCGCGCGCACACACACACACACACACACACACACACACACACACACACACACACACACACACACACACACTCACACACACACACACACACACACACACACACACACACACACACACACTCATACACGCCAACGCTTTGCCCTTGCGTAGCTTGCTGTCAAAGGGATCCGGCTTCCTTTTTTTCAAAAACCACTCCTGCTTCCCCCCTCCCCACCTCTCTCTCTCTCTCTCTCTCTCTCTCTCTCTCTCTCTCTCTCTCTCTCTTTCTGTCTGTCTGTCTGTCTGTCTGTCTGTCTTCCCTCTATTGCTAACTCATTAATGAACAATGCGTGCTGCTACCTAATACCTTATTCAGTAATGTATTTAAATCATTGTGGCTTTTTTTGTACTTTCTTTTCTATATGTACCTTGATTTAATTTGTTTTGTTCGATTGTATGTATGCCCCTTCAGAATGGGGGCATTGGCCTTAAAACTGAATAACATTCGTATTTGTATTTGTATTCCCTCTCTCTCCCTCTCTCTCTCTCTCTCTCTCTCTCTCTCTCTGTCTGTCTTCCATACCTCCCTTCTCTCTCTCTCTCTCTCTCTCTCTCTCTCTCTCTCTGTGTGTGTGTGTGTGTGGTGTGTGTGTGTGTGTGTGTGCGCGCGCGCGCGCGCTTTACTGGTGACTTTTGAAGAACACATATTTGTCAAAAATTCATTGGTCTTTTTCGTATAGTCTATATGAAGAAAAGAAAATAATAAAATGATAACAGATGATTAATACTAAGTATAACAAAAAATTCCAGAGTTCATTTTGTATCTGCCAAAATTACCCACTTCCCTGCCGCCTGCGACTATCCAGATTCCACTAAAGTGACTATATGATGCAACACAAGAATGCATAACGGCCTGTGTTTTCTGTGTATCATAGTGCATGAATTGTAGACTAAACGTTCTGGGGAAGTTCTGGAAAACCCCTTGAATGTTTTGTTGTGGAAGTCTGAAGAACCCAGGACTCCAGATTGAAGATGTGACACGGCACTGACACCACCGGAACGACAATATGTTAAACTGAGCAGGGGAAAATAACCTTTTTTTTTTCTACCGTGTTGGGGCACCAATGGGGTTTGAACCTCTGGTCCACGAGCTGGTTGTTCTCCCACTGACCAGAACGGGCAACCCAGGATTATACAGATTCTCTCAACTTTTTCGTTTCTTCTAAAGTTGCAAACAGACAGAAAGCCGAAAAGCTTACTGCTAGGGGATCACGCCAGTGTTTAAAGGCCGTTCATTGCTGTTTTCTAGATGGAAACAGGTCATGACTCTGTAGCAAAACGGCGAAAATGGGAGAAATGAGTAATTATCACTAACGAGAGCACAGCAGCGTCATAATCCGAGAATAGCTGTAATTTTCCCAGGGGGGAAAACGGGGTTAATCTGTTATCCATAAGGATCACAACCTTTTTTTTTTTTTTTTTTTTTTTTTTTTTAAATCTTTGTTTTCACCGAGAATCACAAGTGTGTCCTGTATTTTCTGGATAAAAAAAAAAAAAACAATGATTAGCGGTGTTATCCCGATGGAACACAAAAGTGTTTTCCCAGTTTTTTTTTTGCGAGGGAAAACAGTAACGATCCTAAGGAAAACAGCCAAAAACAGGGAAACAGCGGTCATCTTCGGTATTTTCCCTGTTGTTTCGCACCCTATTTGCGCTTGTCAGGTACAGAGCGACCATAGCTATTTCCCCTGTCAACGCCATATTCCTCGATATGATATACCGGCTTTCCCCGGGAGAACGAGGAGAAAAGATATTATCCTCAAGAAAATACGACAAACGCTCGTGATACTCAGGGGAAAACAGTTATTATCCTCACAAAAAAAAAAAAAAAAACAAAAAAAAAGCAAAACAAAACAAAAAAAAAAAAACAAAAAAAAAAAAAACAGGGAAAGCAATTCTGACCCGAAGAAAATAGATGTAAATGTAATATAATAACAATTTTCCCTCTTTCAGCTATTTTCCTCGA
>JADBJO010023006.1:0-5000 GCA_016801955.1 Conus betulinus
ACGACGACGACACCTCTGCCCCGTGCGACAGCGCTAGTACGAGTCCGCTCGCGCCGGAGTCACTGCGTAGGACCATGCAAACAAAGAACGGGGCCGCCCCGCCGAACGCGACGCCCCCGGCCAGAACCGGACCGACGCGGCAGCAGCGCGGCACGCCCGCTCAGCCCGCGGGCCCCTGCCGCACGGGCTTAGGGCGCACCGCCTTAACCTGCGAACAGCTTCCGAACAGGTTGAACGAGGACGCCTGTAAGGCTTGACCTGACGGTCAAGAAGACGACGCGAGAGAGCGACGTCGGTGGGCGCGAAGAGTGCAGATATAGTGAGAGATGAGTGTCGGTTTCTGATGATGAGGGCGGGGGCGACCATGGGCGTGCAATTTTTGGCCTCCGTCTCTTCTACTTCCTCGAGGTTCCACATCAATGCTTGGCTTCCGTTTCAGTTTCCGTACGGCGGTTGTCGCATGCACGCAGACTCCGCCCTCTCGTTACACACGTCCCGAAGACCGGAGTTTGCGGTGCCCCACTTTTGCCACGATCGAGCCAGTGATCGATAGCCAGGGAGTATGAGTGCAGCGCACGAGCAGAATTTGTCAGGAAAAGCACAGGCTCTTCCAAGCTAATGACTTAGAAGGTTGCTGCCCCGACCGAAAGCAGAGTATAGGCCCAACACGGCTGTCGACCTTAGTAGCCTAGCCTAAACAAATGGCATGTACATTATTATATTGTAGGTGTGGTGGCGCAGTGAGTGTTAAATGTGGGTGTATATATGTGTGCCGGGGCGGGTGCGGCAAACGGCAGCCCAATGACTAGAGAGTGTGCCAAGTGAAGCGCTGAATGATGCGCGAGGCATGTGAGAGCTCATTTGCTCACTGTACTAGTGCAAAAGCTTGGCACTGGAGAACATTTTCAATATGCGCATGTGTGCTTCAAACCCATGTGAACTTACACAGCTGTGGATGTTTCCCCTCTGACACAACTGATTGAGGAAAGTACATTGGTTACCTTTCGCTTATAGATGGCTGAAGGAAGGCGATTTGATTTTGCGAGTGACGATCACATGTGACAGGTGACAATATATCTTACTACTAGAACATGTCATTACCCATGGAACAAACCTTACCTGATGCGCAGAATGGACAGTACAAACAGCTAAGGTAAAATACCTGTTTCCCGGATTATCAGAAGTTCGAGACATCGTTCAACAGGGAAAAGCTTGTGATGGACGAAGTTCCACAAAACGCAGGAAAGGGAGGAGTGTAAGTCATGGTCTAGTTCAAAAAGTGAAATTTAACTTTGAAAAGAAGAAGGGAAGGTACACATGCTATAGTGTTGGAGCGGTCATTTAGTATAGGCTATAGTAACGATGTAACTCACTTTTTAACTCGTTCGGAGACACATCCATAGTGAGTGAGAAGTTACCACCACTTTTGCATAGACTGACCACGATGAAGTGATAATAAACACCTGTGTACCTACAGTGGGTTTCAGGACCGGTAAAGTCCTAAAGACACTAACACGAATGATTACACTCAAGGAACGGTACTTGTAGAATTTTTTTAAATGCTGAGATACAAAGGGTGTCCCTTGTGTCCCACATGGCAGACGATTCGGAAAGAAAACACACCCACACACACACAGCACAGCGGACAAACACACAAACACCACACACAGCCCAACAAACAAGTCACTAGAGAATGGTGATGAGCAAATGAAGCCCCCGTGGGACTCGCTTGCAAAGGGTCGAGGTAACTTTTGCTCACGCTGATCTTGGCTCTGCTGTCCATCCCTCCCATTGTGACTCTCAGACGAGGTGGCGTGGTCTGACGCTTCTTGCTGTTGGTCGAACTTGGAGGCTCTCGCTCTGGCGGCGGGTTACCCAATAGTTGTTCCACGACGTGTAATCCGGGTTAGGTGAACTTATGCACATCTCACTTCCATAGAGCAAAAAATATCATTCAAGCAGGGAGTGCGGCTTTTTGTTTTCCTACACTCCTTCTTTGTGTTCCCTGTTTTCTTTTTCATGAGAAATGTAACTAAACGCTCAGAGAGACATATATATCGTGCGAATTGCTTTTGGTGTCCTAGTTTCGCGTCTCTTTTTTTTTGGTCTTTTAAAATTGATGTTGTTATAATCTGTCACAGACACGCCCAAGACAGTCAACAAGCATGTACAGGCTTTGTATCAGCATACTGCAGCATGGATATAGACTGATATTGTTGCGTACTGCACCCACTTGCCATTTGACATTCCTATGCAAAGTACCTCAAACTGTTTAATGCACACAAACGAGCCGCCCAAAAACCCGCAGACCACCGAGCCCAGCAGGTGAAGAAGCGCCGCAACCGGGAACCAAAAAAAAAAAAGCCCAGACCGTGTCTGCTCTATAAGGTAGTACTGCCTAGAGAGAACCCACACAGTTAATATCCTCACAAACCAACCCACCAGCTACAACACGCACCCAACACTACACAAACTTAAACAACAAACAACTACACACACACACACACACACAACACACACACACACACCACACTTCAACTTCGTCAAAAAGATTCCCTGTGTGCATTTCCAGAATCTTCGACGCCTTTTTTACAATCTGTGAGACACCTGACGTGATGTTAAGCCAGGTGGACGTTTGGTTGATTAGTAAACATTTCCAGGTGGTTTTTTTCTTTTTCTCTTAAAATTAGTACATTTAGAACAAACAGTATTTTGCATGTCAATGTCAAAGTCGCGACCACACCACACACACACCCCACCACACACACCTACACACCACACCACACACACACGCACACACACAGCCACACACACTCACACACACACACACACACATACCATACAACACATACATTGTGCATAGACCCTACCACTCGCATTTTGCACAATTGAAACTATTTCCATTTCTGTCTCACTGGACACTCCTATTCTGACAGGTTATTTGTCAAAATATTCATTAAACGATGAGAAACCGACGCTTAAACATTGGACAGAACTAGAACGACACTAACTAACACAAAACACTCTACACCACACACAAACACACGACCACAGACACAAAAACGGACCACCAGCACTGATGGTAAGACACACACACACACGTGTGTGTGCTGATGTGGTACACAAAGATAGGTTGGCCGACTCAGTTTGTCAAAGAAATGAGGAGAGATGAATCGGGGATAGGTTTTTCGCGCTGAGGGCCGGGCGGGAGGAGAGGCATGGTCCAACTAGGGATAACCAAGATGGTCTGTAGTCTGACACAATCAGAACCCAACTTTAAATAGATATTGTTATGCTTTTAGTGAGGGAGTCTAAATATTTAGATTGGGTAATGCCCCTCACTTTGTTCCATACAGAGGTGAGCTCCCCATGTTCACTACCACCACAAATCCAAGTACGCTGGGAATGTGGACAATCAACATGTACACACACAGAGAACAAACAACAACACCACACACACACACACACCATGCGCGGCAACGGGTGACAACCGCACACGCAACACACACACAGCACACACCGCATCCATCACACAAACACATTACACAGAAACATGACCCACACTCACTGTTCCTGCTTCGGTAAATGAAACCTTGCTTAAATTTGTGTTCACAGTAGACTACGAGAGACTTAGGCTGCACTTTTCCCAACCTTCCACCACACTACAACACAGACCCTCTCTCCCCCCCACAATTTAATCTATCTTTGTTGGTTGTTGTTCTTTTTCGACAAGCTCTGACGACTGACTGATGAAACAACTGATGTAAGATTGAATTGTAGTAGTTGTATGCCAATTAGAGACAAATCTTACGACAGAACAGAGTCGTGTTTTTAATGCGCTGAGGGTATTGTCTGAAGAGGTATTGAACCAACCCATCAAGGCTCGTCACTACTTGTGGTGGTTTACTTCTTGGGGGCACAGTTCTAACATTCATTTTCAAAATTACAAACGTCCCCCCCCTTCCGCACCCCCCCCCCCCCCCCCCCCCCCACCCCCGCTGCTCCCAACCCAACACGTGCTACCAGAGCAAACAGCATACGACACATATAGACACTTCACAATCCAGCGGATGGAGTCCAGACCCCAACACCCCCTGGGTGGTGTCCCAGTTTTTTTTTGGGACGAGAGGGCTTCTACGACTGAAGTAGGGTCCCTCAAAGCAATGGTTTTCTCTGGCCGGTGATCTCCTCTGATGTCATCCGACTTTCTGCCTCATTCTCTTTGGTTCTGAGCCCTTTACATTTTGCCGTTTGCTTCATCCTATGCGGGTTCGACGCAGACAGCTTCTCTCCCGCTCTCCTTTGTTGCCGTGATGCGGATCGCCGAGGGACACACTCCCGGGTGGGACTCGAGAGGCACCCCTCCGAAGGTCAAGTACCGGACAGAGGTGAGAGAGGGAACATGAGAGGCAGACGGAGCTAGTAGATTCCACGTGGGATCGCGTCCAGCCGAACCTGAGCCTACCGTCATGGAGACCTCGGTTGCCAATGCGTGAGGGCAGGGGTCAGCACGCCACGAGAGAGTTCCGGCAGTCGGGCAGAGCATCACGTTAGTCGGTTCCTTTAACTTGCCCGTGTCCTCTTGTCGGGCGTCCGCCCTGCTCGTTCCAGACGCATAACCCACGAGGAGATCCCACCCTGCGGCGCCACCACAGGCCGACTGACGCAATCGATCCCTACCGTTACTGCCAGAGACGACGGAGAGCGAGGTGCGGCAGCAGCGGGCTGGAGAAGGTCAGACCTTCAACGTCACCGGAAAGAAAAGGAGAAGCGGCGAGGAGAGAGATGAGCAGAGATAAACAAACAGACGAGAAAAAGGCAGGGAAAAGATGAGAGAGAAAGGGGATGTCGGGCGATGACTGAGAGACATGATACACCGACACGAAGGAAACCCCCCCCTGGACCGCGACTACGGCGGGGAGGGAGAGAATACACGCGCAGGGAAGTGTGCCGCCACTGCTTGTGTCTGTGGGTTTGTTGGATAGATGTGCTAGTAGCGT
>JADBJO010023006.1:10000-20000 GCA_016801955.1 Conus betulinus
CGTTTCAACCGCCGAGCAAGTCTGGACGCCATATCAAAACTATGCGAACTTAAGCGACCAAGCATACGTAAGTGTACCTTATACCGACAAACCATTTGAGACTCACCGGAAAGAAATCGAGAAGAAACAGTAAATATTTTGTTTCAGAATAAGAATCCAAATGATGTTAATGGAGACTAATTGTAACTAATAGTCAGGCGTTTTAAAAATCCCATATTAACTACATGACTGATTGTAATAAGCTCAAGTGTCTGTTTTTTTTTTTTTTTCGGCTTATCCATTTGTCGAACGTACCTAAAACAGAACTACCTTTAGTCAATGGCTACCTTATGTTTTTCGAAAGAATTTCCATTGTTCAACAAGATTTTTGAATGTGTTAATATTTTATGCTCTCTCTCTCTCTCTCTCTCTCTCTCTCTCTCTCTCTCTCTCTCTCTCTCTCTCTCTCTCGTTGTCTTTTATCTGTCTGTCTGCCTCTCTATCTATCTATCTGTGTCCCTCCCTCTCTGTCCCTCCCTCTCTCTCTCTCTCTCTCTCTCTCTCTCTCTCTATATATATATATATATATATATATCTACCACCCACCCCACCTCTCTCTCTCTCTTTTTTTTTTTTTTTTTTTTTTTTTTTTTTAGTATGAAGCATTAAAATTATTGCAGAAAAAAAAAAAAAAACACCTGCATTCAGTGATCGTGCTTTTGGCGTTTCCACGCAGCTTGAATTCAGTCTGAATTTCGTGTGGTGACGTCTGCAATTATTATTTTTAGCAAAGTGAAATGTCAATGAGTTAAACTTAAAGGGTAACCCGATATCTTGCTGTTCACACGACTTTTAGTTTCATGCCAGATCGTGGCACTTCTTTCCTCTCCAGTGTGTGATATTTTGTCCGTGTGTGTGTGTGTGTGTGTGCGTGTAGTAGTAAATCAGCGTGTGTATGTGAGTGTGTGTAGTAGTAATAGCGCAGTGTGTGTGTATATGTGTAGTAAATCAGCGTGTGCGTGTGTAAGAGAAAGAAAGAGAGAGAGAGAGAGTGAGTGTGTGTGTGTGTGTGTGTGTGTGTGTGTGTGTGTGTGTGTGTGTGTGTGTATGTGGGAGGAGGGGGGTGGGGGCCAGGTTTTAAAGAACGAAACCTACAGGATATAAGTTAAATATTGCACATAGTGGAAAACGGTTACGACTGAAATGAAGAACTCGAAAAACTGAAAAATGTTAACGCGGATGAAGTGAATTTAAGAAGTATGGTTTAAGAAGTATGTCTTTTTGCAATACAAAACACCACATAGAAAGAACCATCCACTATCTTCACTAAGAGTAGGTCTACATGCCTCGTAGATTTTTCTCTCACCATGTCATACGATGTGGGCATATTCATCACGCAGTCGACGCATTTGACATTCTGGCTAAGTTTAGTAATGAACGCAATCACATTAGTCTAAAAGCCGATGTGTGACTTGTCTTAATTTCCTTCGCTGCCTATAGCACGTCCTATGATTTCTTTTCATGGAAGTCAGACGAGAAATCTGAGTTGTAAAGGGAGACAACTGTAAATACACTCATTTATAGATAAGCTGCATTTAGTTCCCCTGATAGCCGCTGGCAGTCGTGTTGTAAGAGATCGGCTATTTCTGAATTGTCTACAGGTATCAGTGTTTTATTTGAAGAATGGTCTTAAACATGATATAGTCCTATAACCTGCTTGCTTTACCACTGAAACACCGTTAACAATAGGAAGACGTTTGAATTTGTAGAGACTGAATTTCCTCCTATGCGCCCCCCTTCCCAATTTCATTTTTTTTTTTAGCGCGACAAGCTCTCTCATTTGAGTAAAAATAAATATCATTCATACGGTAGTATCCGTCGAAAATGCCATCAATATGTCTTTCAAACTAAGGAAACATACAATTGATAACTACTTCTAATTCAATATTAGGATTGCTTTCATCAGTATTTGAGAATCTTTCCGATTCAGAATCAGCGCAGACGACCGTCCGATGTATAGAAACCGAGAACAAATTAACCTTCAAAATGATTGTATGTTAATCCATAACACCAAAAACCTCCAATATATATAGAAACCAAGAGTAAACCTTCAAAATAACAACATGTTATCATCCATAACATCTAAAATCCTTCCATACTGACATGAATGTTTCAACAAACATGAAACTTCCGAATGCTCAGCTTCTATGTCATTGTCTTGAACACACACACACACACACACACACACACACACACACACACACACACACACACAGCGCATCGTAGGCCTACATTCGTGGCCGTTCCGTTACAAAATGAAAGGCAGGAAACTCGGCTCCATGATCATCCTACTTTCATACATAATGATGCCACTGTTTGACTTTACAGGAGTAGTTTAAAGCTTGGTCGTTCGTTCGTCGGTCGTTGAAATCTCGACAATGAAGACAGTAACAACTGGAACGAAGAACATGCTGCATGCATGGTGGGTCGTTTGATTTTGAATTAACAGCTTTCTAACGTGTTGCCTGGTCCATATTCGATTTGAAGAGTTTTCTTGATTTCTCTTTTTTCTTCTTCTTCTTCTTCTTCTCATCATCATCATCATCATTATTGTTGTTGTTTTTATTATTGCTATTATTATTATTATTATCAGTGTTTGATGATGACGACGACGACGACGATGATGATGATGATGATGATGATGATCATCATCATCATCATCGTTTATGTATGTACATATTTGTTTATAGTATTCGTTGCCGATGTTCAGTGTTGATCGTCTCGGCTGGCGCAGACTGTGTTGACAGACATTGACATCTGCCACATCTGAGTATTGCTCTGTGCTGTACTGCATTACACTGTGCTGTACTGTACTACAATGTACTGCGCTGTACTACTTTGTACTTCACTGTGCTGTATTATATTGTGCTGTTACTGTACTCCACTGTGCTGTGCTGGATTACACTGTAGTCTACTGCACTGTTCTGTGCTGCACTGTGCTCAGAACTGAACCCCGTCGCCATACTGTACTATACTATACTGTCCTGTACTGTACTGTTCTGTACTGCAATACGGTGTACTACACTGTACTGATCGCAAGGTGAGGCGACTGCAGACGGAAATCTAAGCAATGACTCTGCCGAACAACGTGGACAAACGAATCACAAGACAAAATACGACGCGTTTCGACCTCCTGGGTCTTCTTCAGGCAAAATGCACAACATACGGGACAACAACAAAAACGAACACCCATCCTGCGCCGAATTGGAAGAAGATAAGTGATTGCCTGTTTCATTTTCGCGGTCCTTAGTGTTGTATTCTCGCCTGAAGAAGACCTAAGAGGTCGAAACGCGTCGTGGTTTGTCTTGTGATTCGTTTGTCTACGTTTTTCGGTGAAGCCATTATAATTCTTTAAAAAAAAATTACATTGTACTGGACTGTACCATGCTGAGCGGCGCTGTACTATTCTGTACGGCACTATACAACGCTGCCGCACTGTACCGTAAATACTGTATCAAACTGTGCTGTAGTGTACTACACTGGACTGCACTGTGCGTACACTGCGCTGTTATGTGCCATACTGGATTATACTGCGCTGTACTGTGCTGTACTGGATTACACTGTGCTTATACTGCGCTGTAGTATTTTGTACTGCTGTATATACACGTACTGTCCTGCGCCGTAACTTGTTCTGTCCTCCTCTGGACTGAACGGCATGTAATGGTCAGTGCCTGACTGTGTGCTCTAACCCTTTCTGGAGTTAATGAGCAGTTGGTGTCTAAGGACAGCCCCCCCACCTACACCTGCCAGGTGTAATATCATAATCTTCCACGGTTGATTGACCTGGCTGCAGCCACCGGTAAGTACTGAGATTTCTCTCTCCTTTCCAGTGGGGCTGTGTGTTCGGTATCGAGGGGTTTTTTTGTAGTGTGACCTACAAGCCAGACTACAACACACTGACAAAAAACAGACCTACACATCTTTAAACTGACACAAGGAGACACACATAAGCACACCCCGACAACGACTGTGCATCTGGTTTTATTTATTTTATTTTATTTCATTTTATTATTTATTTATTTTGTCATTCAACCCTTTTTTTTTCCACTTCCAAAGAAATCAGTGCGTTATTTATGTGTGAGGAATTTAAACATAGACGAAGTGGAAATCTTTTTGCGCGAAAGCTGAATCTTCCCCCCGGATATGCGGTGTGGTTTGTTTATTCTTTGATGCTGCTGTTTTATTTTCTTTTTCTGACAAACATATTCAGAATGTACCTTTCGTGGTGTAAGTTTCAGCACAGATTCGGGGTCTGATTGTACATGACCGAGGATATATATCACTTTCTGCGAACGACATCTTCGTGAGGATTTGGTCTGGTATCTGTCCAGCAAGTGCTCTGTCCCTGTCTGTTCCGAGCCTATTGCCAGTCTGTTGTGTTTCCATGCCATCTCCTTCGTTTCTCTCCTCTCTCGGTGTTCCTGCCAGGTCTCCCTCCTCATATCTTCCTCATTTTCGAGTGACCTGCTAGCGCAACATTTAAGTACTCCTAGTATTCTCTGTTTGCCTTTCCAGCTGTTTTGTGTGTTCTCTCTGATCTGCGAGTCGCCTGTTGTTTTTCTAGTGCGGTGCCTAAGCCAGTATCTATCTAACTCCCTACGATCATTCTCAGATCTGTGCATATCGTTCTGTTCTGACACAAGGATACACCGTCTCTCACTACCTCTTCGGTAACATCGACTGTTCATCTGGTTTTATCATATGTATAATTTTATCGTACGGATTTCTATACTCTATTGTTTTTATATTCTTATTCTACTAGGATAGTCACCCTTTCCTTTTCCATATATCGTCAAAGGTTCCCAGTGTGCGGGTTCTTTTCGTGTGTCGGAGGATGGTTCGGGGTCATTGTGGCACCACTTTAACCTTAGGAAACCGGACGATGCCGAAAGCTGACCACTTGATCCCCCCGGATATGGCCAGGTCTGGTTTTTTTATTCTTTGACCCCCTACCACCTTCCCCGATTTTCGTTTTGGCAGCCATGACTCGCCTTAGGGTCGTAGAATGTGACCTAAGTGGTATGGTAAAGTTGTATCAGGCGACAGTCATTGCCCTGGGGGGTCTCCGAAGTGTAAGCTAGACATGAGGCTATATAATAGCGGGGGCCAATTTGTGGCTGAAGAAGATAACCCCCCCCATCTTCGTGAGAAAGATCATTTGAGCTAAGGATATGCAGACGGAAGTTTTTAGATGTTTACAATGGTAGACAGGGAGTCGAGGATATTATTCCGGAAATGAGTCATTTCCTACGTGTGCCACAGGAGCCTGGCTGGAGTGGGGCGAAATGACAGCTTACTTGTCTTACTTATTGTCTGTCTTCTGGTCTGTCTGTATTGTCCACCGCCTACTGGCACAGACCGAGCTCGTGTCTGCGAGAATCGCACATCGTCTCCTGTCTTAATAATATTGAGATCTGCTATACGCGTTTGGATATCACAACGGCATGATCCTGAATGGCCTGATGGAGAAATGAAATAGCCCACCCAATGTTGCTGAACTTGTCCTGTCGTCTGTGTGTCTGTCTGTCTTCTGTTCTGGCCCATGACTCTCTAGCTCTCCTCTCTCTCTGTCAAGTCTGTACTGCGCTATTCAGTCAACGTAATCTCTCTCCTCTCTCCATATTCGTCTATGATTAATGTAGTAAGGGTTGTAGGTCTCAGGACCAAAGAATGGTGGCTTAAACAAATGCGACAAAAAGTGAGTTCCTTAGCGTATCTATATATAATCGGATATAAGCAAAAAAGTATTGTTATGTGATAGTATCTAAATGATGGAGACTAGATTATCTTGATCTGAGGTGGAAGTGACGAATGCAAAAGACGCCTTCCCCGCTCGATCTAATCAACCTACAAATAGTGTAGTCTGTGACACCAGAACAGCAGTGATCGTTTAAACAGAGCTGACTTGTGTGTTGGTTCTGCGGCGTAGCCTGACTCTATCGGTCTCGTGTTCATGGATTACTTTATAGAAGCTTACTCATGCTTAACGTTAGTTTATCGGATTAGTGTCACCTGACGTCCAATGGTGGCTAGATTCTCGTAGTGGGTAAGCAGCAAGCCAGTAAAACGGAATGGATTAGCATATCCCACCCTCGTTCTCGGGTAAGGCGCAACAGGAGCATAACGAATACTAGCCTGCTTGTTACTCAAGATGTACGGTCATGCCGTTACTCGACTGAAAGTTGACCCTCTGTTCTGAGGTTTCTGTTGGTGCACCTGGCTTTGAAACGAATCTGCGAGAACTGTTCATCGCCGTGGGGAGTTTGACGAAAATTAAGTGTAGCGAAGAATTGCGGAAGACTAGTGAAGTAATCAAAATTATGGAGAGATACGGGTTAAGTTATCGGCACAAAAACAATGTGAACAAAACAGGAGTGGGCAGACCTCAACGAATTGCAATGCAGTATTTCGTTTTGAACCTGCTAGCCATTGGGGTCTGCTTCAAGTAAAGCAATTATCGACCTCTTGGGTCTTGTGCATTCAGTAGTAGGGAATCGACTAGCAGCTGCATCAAGCACGTGAAGGTGTGGGTTACGCGACAGCGACCCCCAGTAAAAACTTCGGATCCCACTGCACTTAGACAGGTTGAGTCCTTGTTTGGGCATTCCGCTTCAAAATCAAAGTCAAAAGGCCGCCGGGAAAGTTGGATACCTTTTTTTTCGTCCCCCTACCAAACCCTACTCTGATTACTTCCTCTCCCAATATCCTGTCGTTTCGTCCGTCTGGCGGCATTTTGACTTTTGATTGGAAGCCAACAGACGCAGCTAAGTGGTTCCATGTTCTTGTCGCCCGTCCTAAATGTTAATTGTTTCCACCTGAAGAAAGACCAAGATGTCGAAATGCATAGAAGCGCGTGCATCACACCCCACCTAAAGAAAGTCTAATGGGTAAAGGTTGCTGGGTGTGAAGATGGGTCTGCGTATCTCTGTTTGATACGTTTCGCCCGACTTTAACATCGGCACAATTTTTTGGCTGGATAATACCTCGGCATTTCCACCAGTATGACTACTACCGCTATTACTGCTGCTCAGTGCTGCTGCTGTTGCTGCTGCTGCTGCTGCTGCCTACACTTTGCCTTGAAGGGTTTCTGCATTTACTCCTGAGTGCAGACCGTACGCAGAGCAAGGGACCCCCCCCCCCCCCCCCCCCCCTCACTCCACCCCCTCCCCTTTCCTTCAACTGCAGACAGAAACGAACACATACCGTCTGAAATTGTTCTGTGAATCGAAATCCCGTGCTTACGACCAGGTCGCCAAGCTCAAAACTCAACTTGGAAGAGAACGTCAAGTGCATTCCTGTATTCCGTTGTCCATACTCCCATGCAAAATGCAGTTATATATATATATATATATATATATATATATATATATATATATATATATATATATATATATATATATATATATATCGTGGACGTGTTTTTTAGACGATTCCAAATTTTGGAGCAACCCGCCAATGACCTTCGAAACACCCGGAAGTTCGCTTAATCTTATTTTTCTCCCGTAAAGTCTTCAGCAGTTCTTTGGAATATAAGTCTTTCTAGGCAGAATTCTTTAAAAAGAAAAAAAAGAAAGAAAGAAGAAAGAAAGAAAAAGAAAAAAAAAAAAAAAAAAAGGGGGGGGGGGGGGGGGGGAATTCCGTCATTTCACAGAATATTCACAGATGGATCTGCTATGTCTGACAAGCTCGTTGCTGATTCTGTGTTCTGTTCTACCATTTTTAACCGGCCATTCTCGACAGAAGTTCCCTCTGATAATTCGATCTGTACAGTCGAAGTGACTGTTCTGGCACTCGCATTAGAAGAAGGATGTCTCAATCCTAGCATAAAAAAGTGTTCATCTTTTTGCTACCTCTCCACAAGCAAATGACATGAGTGATTATGATCTTCTGGCTACTACAGAGACATCAGCTTGTAAAGTCAGTGAATCTGACAAACGTTTCTCCTTGATAATCAACGTGCTTTTTTTTTTTTTTCTCCCATTAACGCCTTATGCACACAGAGACATACTGTTTTATTATTTCCGTTTAGCGTTTATCCATTTTGCTTTTTCCCTCTTTTTTTTCGCGCCCCATTATTAAGGAGATTTTCATAAAGTGTTTGTGTCGTCTCTCTCTCTCTCTCTCTCTCTCTCTCTCTCTCTCTCTCTCTCTCTCTCTCTCTCTCTCTCTCCTCTCTCTCTCCTCTCTCTCTCTCTCTCTCTCTCTCTCTCTCTCTCTCCCTCTCCCCTCTCTCTCTCTCTCTCTCTCTCAAAAGGTGTGAACAACATCAAACTCCTTTAAAAGTTTGTCTGTCTGCTATTTGCACAGAACTTCAGCAAAACCGAACTAAAACAACATTTTGCATCCATACGTTTTATATTTCTTATAATTATTATATTAGCAGTAATTCATATGGATTCCCCCCCCCCCCCCCCCCTCTTTTTTTTTTTTTTTTTTTCATTTTTGGTCTGTGTGTGCTCTGATTAGTACTACATTCCCGCTCGTTAAAAGCATGATTGAGGTTGTAAAATGTGAATTGACACCCGCGTTATGACTGATTTTTTTTTATTTTTTTTATTTTTTTTTTTTTTACCGACTCCAGTACGTTTTCCTGTTACGCCATTGTTAATTTGTCTTTGAATGTTCAGCTCCATACAGTGTGCGCTGTTCAAAGATTAAGAATTTGAAAAAAAAAAAATTTGAAGAAAAAGAATTAAGAATTTGAAAAAAAAATTAAGTGATGAGTCGATCGTTCCACAAAATAACTAATAATGGAAACGATACTTATGGCTTATATATAACGAAAAAAAACCCCCACAGGAAATCTGAAATGAGGCAGGGAATGGTAAACAGTAAACAAGTAACCAGTAGGAGAAGTCTTGGCTCCCATCATAAAATCATGAAAAGACCATCACTCCAAAACGCTGCGAACGACACCAAATCGCCCAGCAGGAATGACGACACGGAACAAACTACAGGAGACATACATACACGCCTATAACTCCAAACAAACGCCGATAATGACCCCAAAATCGCCTAGCAGAAGGGACAACACAGAGCACACAAAACCAGGAGACCAGAGGTGAGTCCTTGTTTTTGTTCTGTGTGCACTCGTGTGTTATCATCATTTGGTTATGGGCCGCCTGCCCTTCTTTCATCGAGGAAAGAGTTACCCTGCTTGTTTTTCTTAATTACACGAAAATGAACCTTTATTTCAGTAAAGGCAACTCCAGTATAGAATAATCATTTTGACACGAACACAATTTCCCGTACACATTCATCAACGGCACAGCGGATTAGCAGATTCAGTCATTTGTGGTGGAGGGTTGGTGGTTTCTAGGTAAGCCTTCACGCCTGCAGAAACCGGGCTACGTGGTGCAGGAGCTTTGTGGGGAGGCTTTAAACAAGAGTGGCCCAGCCTGATTCCACGCTCCTGTGGTGCTTTTTTCTTCTCTCTCTCTCTTTTTTTTCAACAAGGTTTTATTAGCACTGCACACGGTGGCGTTTTGTTCGTTAATCCTCTCCTACAGACCTGTGGGTCATTGAAAAGGCAAGGATAGGCAACTGAGGAAGGCAGTCTAATCGGATCTCTCTCTCTCTCTCTCTCTCTCTCTCTCTCTCTCTCTCTCTCTCTCTGTGTGTGTGTGTGTGTGTGTGTGTGTGTGTGTGTGTGTGTGTGTGTGTGTGTGTGTGTGTGTGTGTATTTTTCTGCTGCTTTCTGTTTCTGTCGCAGTCTCTATGCCTGTTTCTTTCTCCGAGCGCGCGCGCGCACGCGCGCGCGTGTGTGTGTGTTGTGCGCGTGTGTGTGTGTGTGTGGTGTGTGTGTGTGTGTGTGTGTGTGTGTGTGTGTGTGTGTGTGTTAGATGAACCGGTACCGGAAAAAATAGCACCGGTTTGAAGTTTCGCACGTGAAACTGTTTGCCCAACGAGAAGAGCATTAGACACGTTTTCTTTGTCTGTTCCCTGTGCCCTGAGTTTGCAC